>CM034155.1:184158201-184183201 GCA_019776745.2 Taxus chinensis
TAGAGATTATCTCGGACTTGGGAACTGGAAACAGCCTATTGACTATGAATACATTCCTCAAGCTTGTTCTTTCTGTAAAAAACTTGGCCATAGGGCCTCTAGCTGCCCCTCTAAACCTCAACCGAAACCTTTGTCCCAAACCCTCTCCCCAAAATTCAAGAAAAAATCCATTCTTAAATCGTCCTCCATTGAGATCCCGATCATTCCCACATCTAATTCCTTCGCTCTCCTTGAGGATGGAGAATTCAACCCTTCTACTGATCCTGCTTCTGAGATCCTTCCCTCCTCCTTTGTTCCCCATCCTCTCTCCCCACCCCTGGCTCCTTCAGTTCCCGGCCCTTCATCTCTTGGTGTGGACCTTTTGGCTGCCTCCTCCCCTCCCCCTTCGCCGCATCCTGCTCCCCTTCTCATCCCCCCCCTTCCCTCGATCCCCTCTTCCCTTGATCCTCCCACCCTGCCTCCCCTCTGCCCGCCTGTTTTTGATTCTGCCCCCTCTCCCTTGGATCTCTCCACCAATGATTGTTTTAATCACCGTTTCACTAGAAGCAGCAATAAGAAACCAGATATAGGCTTGGAAAAATTTAGAGGCAGAACTCCAAGCAGTGTTAAGCTTCAGATAGAAGCTGCTACAAATGTGGCGTAAGGAACCCAAAGCACTATCCCCATGGTGGTGGGGAGTAAACCCAAACAAAAGAAATGAAGATCATTTCTTGGAATATAAGAGGGCTCAAATCTCTTCAAAAACAAAGAATCATCAAAGACATCAAGTTCCAGAACTCACCTGATATCATCATGTTACAGGAAACCAAGCTAAAAACGGATGTTCGGCTTCATAAAATCTGGCCTACGGCTGCCTTTGAATCTCAACCTTCAACTGGAAACTCCGGGGGGCTTTGTACCTTGTGGAATCCCAGAATTCTTAAAGGGGATTGCCTGTTCAAGCACCCCAATTTTCTTTGTATCCTTTTTCAAGAGATTGGTGCTAACTCCTCCTGGATTGCTATCAATGTGTATGCCCCTAACTTGGAGAATCATCAAGGAAAACTTTGGAGGGATATCACCAACTTCATCGTCACTTGTGGTAAAATTCCCATTATTATAATGGGTGATCTTAATTGTCCTCTTTATCCCTCAGATAAATAGGGGGGAATGCCTGCTATGCCGGCTAGCATGGAAGCTTTGGCTGATTTCATTACGGAAAATTCACTTCTGGATATGGATCTCCATGGCTCTTCTTACACATGGTCAAACCGTAGATTGGGCAGGAATCACATTCAATGCAGATTAGATAGAGCTCTTGGCTCGCTGGATTGGATTTCTCTCTTTCCGGACTTTTATCTCAGCTCCCTCCCAAGGGTTGGCTCTGATCACAGCCCCCTTCTGTTGAGCGCCAACCACATGGTAAATGTCAAGAACCCTCCCTTCAGATTTGAGCTGGCTTGGCTTAAAAATAACCATTTGACCCCCCTGGTAGCAAGCTGGTGGAATATCGAGATTGAGGGAACTAATATGTTCAGATTTTCCAGCAAACTCAAAGAAATCAAAAAACAGCTCAAAATATGGAAGTCAAAGGTCTTCGGTAACATCAAGGTTCGCAAGAAGGATCTTTCTCAGAGCTTGATCAAAATTTCTGAACAAATTGAGACTGTTGGAAGGTTGGACCATCTTCACCAACAGGAAATCTCTCTCCTCAGTGATTATCACAACACTCTTAAAGAAGAAGAAACCTATTGGAGGCAGCGTTCTCGGGCCCTTTGGCTTGACCAAGGTGATCGTAATACCAAATTCTTCCACATCACTGCATGTAAACATAAAGCTAGGGATAAGATTCGTGAGTTGGTGTCGCCTTCAGGAACTCTACTTACTGCTGAATCTGATATATCCAATGAGCTTATATCCTTCTACTCAAATCTTCTCCATGCTGATCTGGCCCCCTTCGGAACAATCTATGAATGAAATGCTTCAGCACATTCCACATCTGGTTTCTCCTGAGATGAACAACAATCTTACCAAGCCTTTTTCTATGGAGGAAATTCATAAAGCTGTCTTTGCTATGAAGCGAGACAAAGCCCCGGGTCCGGATGACTTTCCGGCTGCTTTCTTCCAAGTTTTTTGGGAAATCATCAAGCAGGACCTTTTCCTCGCAGTCAATGAATTTCAGATGAATGATAAACTGCTAAAGGAATGGAACACCACTTTCGTGGCCCTGGCCCCAAAAGTGCATAATTCCAAGGAGGTGTCCAATTTTCGGCCCATAAGTTTATGCAACACGTCTTACAAGATCATCACTAAGATGCTGGCTTCCAGGCTAAAACCTCTTATGCCGAACCTCATCTCCCACAATCAGAATGGATTCATAAAAGGTCGGCTTATTCAAGGCGGTATAATTACTGTCCATGAGGCCATCCACTCGGCTCTTCTTGCGAAGTCTCCTGGTATGATCTTAAAATTGGATATGCAAAAAGCCTTTGACAGAGTCAGCTGGCCTTTCTTAATCAAGACCTTGGAAAAATTTTGGTTCGACAAAAATTGGTGTAGCTGGATTTACTCATGTGTTTCAACACCTTGCTTCTCTATTCTGATTAATGGCATTCCTGCAGGTTTCTTCAAAAGTAGTAGAGGTATCAGGCAAGGCGATCCTCTGTCACCTTTTCTCTTTGTTCTTATGGCGGATTCCCTCAGCAGAGCTCTGGATGCGGAAAAAAATCAATCCATCATCTCTGGCATGAAAATCACCTCTAACTGTCCCTCGGCCACTCATAGCCAGTTCGCTGACGACACCTTATTGCTGAGTTTGGCTTCTGTTATCGAAGCTAGGGCTATTATGGATATCCTATCTCTTTATCAATCAGCCTCGCAGCAAACGGTCAACTTCATCAAGAGCAGCATCTCCTTCATCAACACGCCCCCCAGAGTTCAGAGGAAGATTGCTGATATCTTTGGTTGCTCGATTGTGGATCTCCCAGCCTCTTACCTGGGCATCCCCCTCTTCCATGGAAGGCAATCAAAAATTATGTGGAATCCGGTAATTGAAAGATATCAAAAAAAACTCGCTGCTTGGAAAGGAGCTCTCCTCAGCCAGGCTGGCAAGCTCCAGCTGGTGAAAGCCACTCTTCAGAATCTTCCTTCTTACTTCCTGTCCATGCTCAAGATTCCCAGCTCTGTTAGGGAGGCTGTGGAAAAAATTCAAAGGAACTTTCTGTGGTCTGGAACTGAAGAAAAGAAAAGGATCCATCTTGTGGCCTGGAAAGAGGTTTGTAAACCAACTGTTCACGGTGGTCTTGGTCTTCGGAAAATGAAGGAGATGAATGGGGCCCTCCTGGAAAAACTCGCTTGGGAGGTGGCTAAAGGCGATTCCTGTTGGGCCCACTTGCTCCGTGCTAAGTATTTAGTAAACAATGAAGACTTTCTCACATCCATCCCCACTAGAGGCTCCGCCATATGGAACTCCATTTGTAGCTCGCTCCCCATCATTCGTGCTGGCACTAAATGGAGATTTGGGAATGGGTGTCTCATTGATTTCTGGAGGGACACTTGGATTGGTGATGATCCCCTTGACCTCAACCCCTCTTGGGACCCTATCAAGAGAAGTATCGTCAATATTCATGGTAGATTAGCTTCAGGTTATTGGCAGAGGGTGAATTCCATCCCCTCATGGGATATCAAGGATTGGGAGGATATCAGCGACCTGCAAAGAAACCTGCTGTCCTCCCTTAGAGAGCTGCTCTCTACCATTTACATCCCGTATTCCCATAATGAGGACGAGATTATCTGGACTCTCTCCACATCGGGCTCCTTTTCAGTTAAGGCTGCTTATCTCTCGATGCATTGTGCTGACGTGGGCCCCCCTCTTATAAAATTCTGGCCTAAGGAGATCACCCCAAAAATTGGTTTTTTCTCTTGGCTATCCTCTAAAAATGCTTTCCTTTCTGGGGAGAACCTGAAGAGAAGGGGTTTTTCCCTTCCCACCAAATGTGTTCTATGTGCCAATGAAGAGGAATCCTCATCACATCTCTTGGTCCATTGCTCTTTCTCGCATGATATTTGGCAGTGGCTCCTTTCGAGATTCGGTGTTTTTTGGATCTTTCCAGATTCCATTCAGGACACCCTTTCTCAATGGTACTCTCCCTTCACTCATCCGATTCTAAAATTGGCTTGGAAACTCCTCCTCCCGCATGGCTTATGGGGCATATGGAAAGAAAGAAACAGAAGAATCTTCAAAGAAAAGTGTCTCAATCCTGGACAGGTGGCTACTCAGATTGCCCTGGCTCTCCAAGAAAATATCAACCTGACCACTTGGTCCAAATATCAGCAAAAACTTCAGTTCTGTCACACCCTGGAGTGGCAGCAGTATTTATCCATTCCTTGTAAAAAAACCCATATTGATAGGAATTTGATTTGCTGGCTTCCCCCTCCAAGGGGATGGAGAAAACTCAACACGGATGGTGCTTCGAAAGGTAATCCAGGTATGTCCGGAGGAGGGGCCATTCTCCGTTGCTATTCGGGTTTAATTGTTGCTGCTTCTGCCCATAATTTCAATTTTGGCTCCAACCATCGTGCGGAGGCCTTAGCCATCCTCAAAGGTCTTGAGATGACTATCAAGTTGGGCAATGATCCCCTTCAAGTGGAAAGTGACTCCCTCAACATCATAAACCTCCTCCGCTCCAATGACCCTGGCCATTGGTCGATTAAAAACATCATTGCTGATATTAGAAATATTCAAAGATCTTTCCTTCAAGTCCAATTCCAGCATGTCCTCCGGGAAGGTAATCAAGCGGTGGATCTTCTTGCTAATATGGGTGTCCTCATCGAAAATCAGCAAATTTGGACTGATAACTTCCCGAATGACCTTTTTCAGATTGTTCAAAATGACACACTCCACTGCTGACTGGTGGTCTCAGAAGCTGACTTGGGTCTCGGCTTGCCCGCCTTGGCCTTCTCAAATGGCGGCGGTTAATATGGCAAATTTAATTGATATGACTCTTGACACGGGGTACTTGATTAAGGCGCCTAGTAATGATGCGGCAAATCCCCGCACGAACGAGCTTTATGCACACATTAATCATCTGAGGAGGTGGCGAAAGGGTTTTAATATCATTGCCGGTATCCTGTTCAGGCTGGCTCTCGTTCGCTCCTATCTCTGATTCTGTAACTATTCTAATTTTCTTCTCATGGGGGGGCAATTGAAGCGCCTTGAGCCCGACAATTGCGAGTCGCTTAGGAATGATGGCGAGGTTTGGAACATCTTAGTGGAAAATGGGATTTCTACTTTTCTGGAAAGAATGTCTGGTTACTCGGCCCTGGTTTCTTATGCTGTAACGGCTTCGTGGTCGAGAGGACGTGTTCAAATTGGCAGCACTAGGTTCACCATCTCAACGAACGCCATCGCTGATGCCACCGGGCTCCCTGCTGCGGGTGATATTTACTACAGGCGTTCCCTTCACGCCGAAATTCAAGAATTCAACGCCCCAGGTGACAGACCAAAGAAATATCTGTCGGGCTATACCCGCGACTCTCTGCCCTCGCCCTGGGACAGAGTGGCGGAAGCCATTATGAGGTACTTCACCATCGACGGAAGGTACCGTCTGGTTTTCAGCCCACATCTGTTCATCCTCTCCCACCTCCGTTGGGGGAGAAAGATCAATTTGGCTGCCTTCCTTTTTCAGTCTCTGGAACACTCTGTTATGCTGGCTCGGGAGGGCGAGGGTGTCATCCTCCACCAAGGTCTTCTCTATCTGCTTTTCTCCGTCGCCACTTCCCACACTGACCTGCTCCGTTTCCCTCCCAAAATGGGTCGCCGCCGCCGCTCCCCCTCCCCTCCTTCTCGCCCCTCTTCCTCCTCCCACCGCTCCTCTCGGCGTCGTCGCCGCTTGCTCCTATCCTCTGGTTCAGATTCTGACGTGGCCATTGTGAGCCCCCCCCCCACGACGCCTCCATTCCCACTGCTATCCCCCCTTTTCCTACGCCCATCTCGTGCCTTTTCTTGGAGGATACTAATGCCTGTGGCCGCGCTCCTTCTCCTGTCTCCAGCCCTGGCCTCTCTGGTGCGGCTGATCTGTTGGGGCTTGCTCAACTGTACCCTGACTCCTCGGAAGAGGAGCAGGGAGATATCAATCAATTTGTGGCGGATCCCTCCTCTCATTCTGCTGGCTCTAAGGAACCCTCGGCTGTCAAAGATTCCACTGCTGACACTCCTCTCTCCACTCCTGTTATGGACCCTAATACTGCTGATATTGACGCTGATGATAAAAATGACCATAACAGAGCTGATATCATCTCCTCCATCCTGAGTAAACTGCAGCGTGCCTTCAAAGCTCTTAAAGCTTGGGAGGACTTCACGAATTCTACCAGGGCGGCCTTAGCAAACGACTGTTCGGAGCTTCTCAAGTTGGTGGATCTTCTGGCAAACGACTCTGGCTCTCCTAGAGCTAAAGATGTTGTTTCTGAGCTGAAGAAGCTCATTTAATTGTTCCTTTTCTCGGCTTGGCTCTTCTTCGTTCTCCTTTTTGGAATCCTCTTGGGTATTTTTGTTTTGAAAATTCTATTGCTAGATCTGGCCTAATGGGCTTTTTGTATCAAGGTTGTGGGACCTTCTAAAACCCTCACTTTACCCAATATATTCCAAAAAAAAATGGGATACCTAGAATCAATTCACTTCACACCTATCTCTCATGTAGACATGTCATTTTTGAAGCCTATTAATACACTAACTCGTACTGTAAAATTCCTCCAAAGATAGAAAAAGTGGTTCATTCAGAATATGCATGAACTCAACTATACTACTTTGCCTACTTATAGACAATCCCCTAAAAAAATTAGCTTCCTGGACAATATATTTTAAGTGCGCAACTTCTTAGTGATATAACTTTAATCGTTTCCATTATTTAAATAAAATGATGTTTTAGTACCATGTCTTTGAGCCATGTTCCACATTGTAAACTAACTTCTTGTAGATTAAAGAATTATAAAATAAACATGTTGAAATCGATATATTTCAAGACAAGTTGACTATACTAGACACATTCAAAATTTTCAAATACTTGACCAAAAATAGTCTCACTAAGGTGATTGAATTCCATATCTCACTAAATGTGTAGACTTATTATTTTCATGCATAAATAATTATGAGCCAAATTCTTGGGAAGTGAGAAAGGATTAATGTACTCCATTAGCACAACTAAGCAAAGACTCTATTGATACTTACTTCAAAATCCATGTTTGTGAGGTTTACAATGACTTGAGAATTAATGATGTGTTGACTTACTAAGAAAATCATCAAGAATAGTCTCTAAAAGAAATTAATTTTCATGGCTCCAATTTTACAAATGGGGTAGATCCTAAGTTTATGAGAGACTCCAAAAGTATGATTTCAATGATGTTATTTTTAATGTCATCACATTTGTAATTTAAGTAAAAGGAGATAATGTGATATGGTCTTTTGAGCCTTAAATATCTTGGTCATTTCCACCATCAATAATGAGACAGAATTCATAGATTGGGGAAAGATAAGATCAATGATAAAGATCGTAAGAAACTAGTGGACCTCCATCTAGCTCAAACATTATTTATTCCTTCTAATCTTATCTATTGCATTTTCAATCCTATACATTGTTGGTATGTAAAAATTCTCCGCATTATACTAGACAACCCAGTCAAAGTTGTGAAATTGTCTCTTTTCAAAGATCAACTTGTATGGAAGGTTTTGCAAGCCTTGGGTGGTTTTAAAATACTAGGTTATATTAATTGTGAAGGTATATAATTCTACTTCATGATAATATGCAATAAGAAAGGCATTAAGAGCACTGCACTAGTCTTGGGAACACATTTGTAGTGCCCACCCCTCTTCCACATTTATACGATTATGATTCTACTTATTATAGATTAGAGTTATGGACATTCCTATCATGGTTTAGATATTGACAAATGGACATTTTTATTTTAATTAGTTAATTGATAGACAATATGGATGTTAAACTTATGACATGAGTTACAAGATGGATTATATGCATGTTTGGATATATCAAATTGTTGATTTTGAGATTATATTGGACTGAGGCATCTAATTCGATAATTACATGATGCTAGATGATGTATTGATTTCATGATTTGATTGCTAGTTGATAAATTAATGAAATTAAAATAATTAAAATTTTGAACAATGGAAAATTACTTGTTTTGAGATGGTTTAGTTACGATAATTGATTATATGTATATGCATGTATTTTTACTATTTTGATGTCGTTAATATGGCCACAAGGCCAAAAAGGTATTGTCTTGACTTTTGTAGGTGTTCGCAACACAATAAACCAAAGGGGGATAGGAGACCAACAGTGAAGGAATATGGAGTATTGCCAACAAGTCATCATGGCAACATGTGTATTGTTTGTTGTATGTTGTTTGTTTGGAGGTCCCCATTGGGGGGTGACTGTTATCCAAAATGTGCCCCTTGCTCATTTTGTGGCTAACTCCTCCCATTCTTCGCTCTCTTGTGCCTTAGTTACAAATTTTGCTTTTCAGACACTCAAAACCTTCTAGAAATGGCACCATTGGATAGAGCTCTTTCTCAGCTTTCCAGAAAGGTAAAGTTTTCCTCTTAACTCCATGTATTTTTTAAGTTATGGCTCGGCGGAGTTTTTTTGAAAAAATTTCCCCTGAAAGGCCCACGGCCAATGAGATGCCGCCACGTGGCACCTAGAGTGGTGGAGTGCGGGGAAATTTTGCAAAATTTTCCAAATGACCAAAAAGGTAAAAAATTCAAAAAAAAATCCCACCGACCCGGTTTGGCCCTGTTTTGCCCTAAAACTTCAAATGGCCATATCTTTCGATCCAGAGCTCGGTTTTTCACGTTCTTTATATCAATGGAAAGCTGGTGAAATTATCTACAAGATTCCAGGGTTAATTTTGCATTTTGATGGAGTTTGGAGAGAGAAAATTGAAAAATGTCTCCGGCACGTGGTGATGAGCAGAAATAACGTTTCAACCACCGTTTTTAATGAAGAATGGCTCGAATTCTCTCCCAACATGGTTAAAAATGTCAAGGAATGGGTCTATCAGGGAACCCATGTTGTTTTTATGGCATTTTGGTCAATGGTTGAACCCCTTACACTTTTTCCCACATTTCTCTCTCCTGGGGTCGTGGTTTGCACTGTAAAAGCCAGAATGAGTTCATTTTTGCAAAGGAGAGACACTTTTTCAACTCTGTAACTTCCTTTTTCTTCCTCCTTGGTAGAATTTGTGAAGAAATTTTATCTTTCCATGTAATGTAGCACCTTTTCTTGCCTCTGGATCACTATAATGTACTGTATTGGATATGAGATGTTGATATATGTTCTGTGATTAAAATCCCTCAATCCTTTCATATATCTATCATTGCTTTCTTGATCTTTCATTACATTTTAAACATTTGTGCATGTTTTGTGTTGTGTTTCCTTGTGGATTGTGTATTTCATGTAGCATCAGGTGTCTACAACTCCTTTGGTGCATCACCTATTAGCATTAGTTCTTTCTTTTTTACATTCTCTATCTCTGTCTCCTTGGAATTTAGAGTAGATTTAGGAGTTTAAGCCTCTACAATTGTGCAAGTGAAATAGCTGATCAGAGGAGTTGAGGAACTAGTCTCTAATTTAGAGATTCCTCTTCCATTTTACAAGTCCCACACTTGGGAATAGGATTCAATGTTGTACAATCACACTGGATGCATAGGGTGATCAAACTAGAAATCTGATCAACATCCAGGGGGTGCTGCTGATTTGCAACAACAGTTTTGGCACACCCGGTGGGACCTTAGAGGTCTTCCGCTTTATCTTTGACAGGTTGGTGTGTTCCTGTTAAAGATTCAGCCTTTTGGAGGCACTTTCAAAAGCACATCTGGCGACTCCATCTGGTAAACAACTCATTCTCTAAGTTGCAGACCTATTTTCCATTCATTTCCATCCATTCTTCTTTCCATCATTTTCATTCTTTTCCATTCCATGAAGTTGTGCAATCATGACTTCATTTCCATCATAGAATTCACATTTACAACAGTAGTATATCACACCTCCAACATGTTTTACAAATCCTCTAAATCAGCATTTTGATCAAATTCAAAATCAGCATGTCTACCCATATGAGCAGCAGTGCCAAAGTCAGTTTGGATATGAAGCATGTCAAGCACAAGGGTATGCTGGTTGTGAGGGCAGTCAAGAAGAAAATGTAGATCTGTTGGAACAAATCCAAAATATGGAGGTAAACATGGTGCAATCCAGGGCTCAAGCACAAATGAAAGCATTTAGAATCAGTTGTAAAGCACCTTGTCCATGGGTGGGACCTTTTCCAAGGCATTACAGCCCTCAAGAGAAGCTAGACTTCATGATTACAACACTACCATTGCTTGCAAAGTGGACTGAAGGAATAAAGGTTTATGAGAGGAGTATTCAACAACCTTGTCAACAGGTAAGCACACCATCTCATGCCTTTTCTCTCCCTCTTTCCCAATCTGTTTTATCTCAGCAGTGTCAAGTTTTAAACTCTCCATCTGCTGTCCCAAGTGTTGAATCCATTTCTCCATTCCCTAGTCTTCCACCCCGTCTCAATTCTTTTGTCCTTTTCCCTTCCAAACAGCCATTCCCTCTAAAGAAACAAGAGTTCCTACCTCCTCCACCACCACAAAAAATTACAAAATCAATTGAGTTACAATCCACTTCTCCTCTTGCATTCCTAAATCCATGTTGGGAGGATAAAAATCAGAATGCCAATCAAGGAAAACAACAGTAGAAAGAAGAGCCAAACAAGGATGAAGAAAGTCAAAGTCTGAAGAGTTGGGCTCTTAAATTCGGGATTACAAAAATCCCCTTGATGGTGAAACCAATAGAGGATGTTGAAGTTGGAGAACAAGTGGAAAACAAGGCTGATTTTATAACAGCAGTGAAGCGAGAAAAACAGCAGTTTGTTGGTGATGAGTTGGGTGTCCATGTTGACACTTTGCCCAAAGAAAATGTTGATCCAGTTTACACTGCAAAATCAGCCATCGAGAAGGAAGGAAAACCATCTCAAAACCCCATCTTTGAGGAGCAAATGGATGAGGTCAAGTTAGTTTTTACAACAGTAGAAGAAGGAAGCATTATTGATATGTTTTTGCTTTCATTTGAAGGGGCTGATTTGATTGATGAAACCATTAAGGAGGTGAACAAAACAGGTCCAAATTGTGAGCAAAAGGCACAAGAAATTTCATGCTTCTCTCCCACTTCATCTCTCCAACAATCTGATTTTTGGGATGAGTTTGGATTGATAAGTTTCATGTTTGAAAATGAAGTTATACAGGGTGAAGAAAATGAAGATTTAGAGGCCACCATACAAGAGGTAGAGACTTTTCTACAGCAAGACATTCAAGAGTTTGATTTGCCATCAGACTTAGAAGAATGTTTAGATGAAGAGCTAGCTGAAATTACCATGTTTCCTTCTTCACCATTCGTTCTCCAACAGCAAGAACTTTCTGCCATGGACAAAAGAGTTCAAGGACAATAGCCTACAGTTTGCAACATGCCTCTTGAATCAAAGCTAGAAGAATTTGATCTTCCAAAAGCTACAATGGAGGAGCTCCAAAGCCATCAATGTATTGCAGTAGGTAACAACAATGCAAAAGCAATTTCATTGGATGTTGCAATCAATAATGAGGATTTGCACACTATAGAATATTTTCATGTTGTCATGAAGGAAGAGAAAGGGCAGAAAAGTCCTACCATTGCTTCCACATCACCCACCCAAGAAGGTCTATAAGAAGACTCCATTTTTGGAGTTGAAAATTAGAGCTATGGGCATATCAAATGGATCATGCCTTGCCCAATAAGGTATTTGACTTCATTGGAGTCAAAGGAGAAGTCACAACTAGTCATGCTTTCTTCTAAGCATGAGGGTGAGCTACCAAGTACCAAGGATCAGCTATCATACCTCTTTAATCCAAATGCAGAGCAACTAAAAGAGGTTTCGGATTTGTTTTCAATTGACACCTTGATGATTTGGGTAGAAGACCAGCTTCTTGTTGATTTTCCACTCATCCAATCAGCCATGTTCAGTGCCAAATCAGTTGCATGGTTGTAACTTTTGAGAAAGGGAAGCTATTTCTCCAAACCAGTTGTAGGGTTTGTTTAGCCCACTTTTACTTCCAGTTAGAGTAGGATAGGTAGTTTTTCTTTCAGTAGAAGAAGTGCTCGTGCACACTCTGCATGTTCCATTTTGGAGCATGTATGACCTTTAGTTTTGTACAAAGTTTTTGTGGTGCTGGTTTTGCTCTTGCACAGTCCATTTGAGGGGGTTTCCAAGTGGCTTAGAGAGGAGGTTTTCAAAGTTCAAATCAGTTTGCAGGCTACAACTCATGACTCCATGCCCAATGGATGCTTCAGGTAATTGGTAACTTCATCCAGCAGGCAGATGACCCCTCTGAGTCGCCAAAATTGTTATCCAAAATGTGCCCCCTGCTCATTTTGTGGCTAACTCCTCCCATTCTTCCCTCTCTTGTGCCTCAGTCACAAAATTTTTCTTTTCAGGCACTCAAAACCTTCTGGAAATGGCACCACTAGATAGAGCTCTTTCTCAGCTTTCTAAAAAGGTAAAGTTTTCCTCCTAACTCCATGTATTTTTAAAGTTATAGCTCGGCGGAGTTTTTTGGAAAAAATTTCCCCTGAAAGGCCCGTGGCCAATGAGATGCTGCCACGTGGCACCTAGAGTGACAGAGTGTGAGGAAATTTTGGAAAATTTTCCAAATGACCAAAAAGGTAAAAAATTCAAAAAAAATTCCCACCGACCCGATTTGGCCCTGTTTTGCCCTAAAACTTCAAATGGCCATATCTTTCGATCCAGAGCTCAGTTTTTCACATTCTTTATATCAATGGAAATTTGGTGAAATTCTCTACAAGATTCCAGGATCAATTTTGCATTTTTATGGAGTTTGGAGAGAGGAAATTGAAAAACATATCTGGCACGTGGTGATGAGCAGAAATGACGTTTCAATCACCGTTTTTAATGAAGAATGGCTCGCATTCTCTCCCAACATGGTTAAAAATGTCAGGGAATGGTTTTGTCAGGGCGCCCATGCTATTTTGATGGAATTTTGGTCAATGGTTGAACCCCTTACACTTTTCCCCGTGTTTCTCTCTCCTGGGGTCGTGGTTTGCACTGTAAAAGCCAGAATGAGTTCATTTTTGCAAAGGAGAGACACTTTTTCAGCTCTACAACTTCCTTTTTCTTCCTCCAAGGCAGAATTTGTGAAGAAATTTTACCTTTCCATGTAATGCAGCACCTTTTCTTGCCTCTGGATCACTGTAATGTACTGTATTGGATCTGAGATGTTGATATATGATCTGTGATTAAAATCCCTCAATCCTTTCATATATCTATCATTGCTTTCTTGATCTTTCATTACATTTTGAGCATTTGTGCATGTTTTGTGCTGTGTTTCCTTATGGATTGTGTATTTCATGCAGCATCAGGTGTCTACAACTCTTTTGGTGCATCACCTATTAGCATTAGTTCTTTCTTTTTTGCATTATCTATCTCTGTCTCCTTGGAATTTAGAGTAGATTTATGAGTTTAAGCCTCTGCAATTGTGCAAGTGAAATAGCTGATCAGAGGAGTTGAGGAACCAACCTCTAATCTGGAGATTCCTCTTCCATTTTACAAGTCCCGCACTTGGGAAGATGATTCAATGTTGTGTAATCACAATGGATGCATAGGGTGATCAAACTAGAAATCTGATCAACATCCAAGGGGTACTGCTGATTTGCAACAACAGTGACCTCAAATGTGACCTTGGGTAAGTTTGTAATTTTTTGTCTTGTGAGTATTGTATTTTATTAGTATGTGGAGTCACTTTTATTAATTTCGTTCAACACCCATCTTGTGTTAATTTAAAAGTGTTTAACTAATGTTATTTAGGATGTAACAAAATGGGGGGCAATAAATGTGATTTGGTAGCCTTAATCTGTGTTGGTTTGGAATGAATTTATTTTGTTTTGGGGTAGTGTGTACTCAATCTTCTTTGTGAAATTCATATTTTGACGTTTTAAGCTATTTTGGAGACTTGTGGGACATGCTAAACTTCTCCCACACCTCTTAAAGTCACCCACCCACTTAGGCCTATGATGTGAGGGACTTATTTTAGGTCATATTTTGTGTTTTAATTGAGGAAAAGAGAAATTAATTACAATTTTCTTCCAAGGGTAGTTATTTGTGTCCTTTAGGGATGTTGGTTTGGGTTGAGTGTGTAAGAGCGTGGTCATTTTCCCAACCAACAATTGATTATGATTTGGGGTTTGGGTTTGGACCTTGGTGATGTGGGGTGGAGAAGAAATGATGTGGCATCATACATGGAGCCACATCATCTCCCTCTCCCTCGTTTCTATTTATTAGAATTTTTGTGAAGTTTTGGGGATTACTTGCTTTGTTTTTGGTTTCCCATTTTTGGGGTTTCTTTCTTTTTGGAGTGCTTGTTGGAGTTTAAGATTTCTTGGGATTTCTCGGGCTTGGAGAATTTTTGAACTTTCTTGTGGAGTGGATTCTTGCTATGGAAAGGTAGGGTCTTCACCCTTGGTTTCTTCTCTTTCTTTGTGTGTTTATGTGTTGAATGAATGTTTTATTGCATGATGTTGTTGGGTAGTGAAATGGATTTAGGATGTGTATGAGAAAGTGAAATGGGGACAAATTTTGTTGGGAGGCATAATAATTTTCTCTTGGGTATTTAGGAGGGAGTGGGTTGGGTGCCCCACCTTGTGCTTGTCTTATTGTTTTGTTCATTGTGGGAGGAATAAGAGAGAGAGAGAGAGGCATAAGAGTGAGGGAGGCATAAGAGATATTTTATTTGTAGGGATGCATAAGATATTTTGAGGTTTTGAGAGTTTTGGAGGTTTTGGGCACCCAAACCCTTGGGAGGCACAAGGGAAATTCCCGTATTTCTTTCTCTACTTGGCTTATTTTAGAGCCAATGTTTTGGGAAGTTTATGTGTATAAAAATGAATGTTTTGTGGTTATTTTCTTGTGTGAATGTTGTTTGAAAGTAAATGTGGAAGCCTTGTATTTTGTTGCCAATGGTCGTCAAATATTCCATATTGTTTCATTGTTTGGGCTCGGGGGCCAATGAGGAAGTAGGATTCACTTCCTCATTGGAGTATTGGTTGGGTGGAGAGTGTTGCCTACTCCCCCATTTTTGGTTGTTGTGTTTGATCTTGGTAGAAGGTGGAGCTCAAAGGAGAATTCATGTTTTCTTGTCGCATTTAGAGGAGAGGACCAAGAATACATTTGTGAACATTTTATCATGTTGTCTCCATTGTGTATGGAGGTCTTGTAAACTTGTATTCTTAAAGTGGAGTTATTAATTGCTTTGGTTATCAAAATTGTAATACTAGTTCTCATTGGAAATGAAAGTAAAAGATTTAATACTACTTCTTTGCTTGTTGGGATGAGAAACTATTTTAGTGTAGAAGTGCAACAAGTTCTTGACATGATGGAAATGTGATTGAAATGAAAATAACTTTACTCTCAAGTTAGTAGTTTCATTACCTTCAAGAAGTGTGTTGTTCATTTTTAAACATATTGGAAAACCTTGTGATAAACTATCTAATTGAAATGATTGACAACTTGCATGTTGTGTTGAAAGAAATTGTTACCCTTATTGTATTAAGTGAAAAGGTTGAAATAAAATGAGGAATTAGTTTTTTGTACTTGTAAATAAAAGTAACTTGGAAGAAATTAGTTTTGCAGTATCTTGTATTTTGAATGAAATCTTCTTATTTGTGTATTAGAAAGAACCATAAATTTTGGAAGTTTCCTCAAATTTACCTTTGAATGAATAGGTTGAAATTTCCAAATCATCTTACTCAAACTTAGGTACTCAAACTAATGATCCTAAAAAAATCTCCAAACCATCTTGTTATGACTTAGATAATGGCTAAAATTGGATTTACACATATATAACTATCTAAACTATCTTTTTACCAAAAGAAAGGCTTTTTTTATCTAACACCTAGTAATGAAGTTAGTTTCAAAACTTGTATCCAAAAATATGTTGGAAAAATGTAACTATATAAGGTGTGATATATATAGATGTAATATATAATATAAATGTATATTATATATATCAAATATATAGACACTTGTATCTTTTATATTAATAAATTAAGATTAGTAACCTACTTGTTTATAATATAAAATATTAAAAATCATAATATTAATACTTAATAACCCAATTAATATGTATTAAAATAGTTATATATATATATATATATATATATATATATATATATGGTATGTATATATATTTTAATATATATAAATGTATTATACATATATTGCATGTTTAAATAATAAAATAGTTAACAACATTTTAAAAAAATGAAAATTTTGGGGCCTAATGGGGTTATACCCACACGGCCACTATTTCTTTTATTGTTATAAGGGGTAAGGGTTGGGGGAGGGTCGCCGACCCCACCCCCGACCCCATTAATAAATGGGATGGGGGGTGGGGTCGGCGACCCTCCCCCCAACCCCAATATACTTTGCTTATCATAACAAAACTGGTCGATTGAATTTTTAGCACAGTCGGCCCTTCCACTTCTTACGAGCTATGTTGGATCTGTGTAGTCCCTCACATCCAGTCAGATTTGACTTCTGTTTGTGTATATATATATATGTGTGTGTGTGTGTGTGTGTGTGTGTGTGTGTATGTATGTATATGTATATGTATAATAATACTCTATTTTTATTTCAGGTATAAATAAAATGAAATTTTATTAAAATATATACATATACAAATATATATCATATGTATAAATGTATATATATATATATGTATAAATGTATATATGTATGTGTATGTCCTTATACCCATGTGTATATATACACTATTCTACCTATTTCACTAAAATAGGGCAAAATGCCATAGGCCCAATGGGGAAAATGAAAATAAAGAATATTTTTCTTTTAAATAATAAAAATAGGTGCAAACCCTAGATGAGGGCATAAATGGAATCCCCAATAAAAGAAACATTTTTATTCCTCCATGAGCTTGAGCTTGTCTCCCATGGCTCCCACCTCCTTTCTCCTCAAACCTGCAAAATAAGAAATGAAATAATAAGACAAATGATTTGAAAAAGAGTCTTTCATAACCAAGTTTAGGGTTAGTTAGATCCCTAAATCCAAGGGCTCTAAATGAATCCATCTAATGGATGAGATTCATCCCTACAAAAAGTAGGTGAGAAGTGGGTGAGGTTATTTTTTAAATTAGAATGCATGGGTAGACTTTATTTTGGGCCACTCAAGTGGTGTAGGGGGTGATTACTTTTACTTTTCTAACCCAAATGTTTATTATAGACTTTTTGTTTAATGCAACCCTTGACCCCTTTGTTGGTGGAATAAAACTATATTATTTAAATAATTAGACCACAATAATTTTGAAATTAATTTGATTGTGTATAACTAAGATTGAATTTAATTGTATTAAAAAAAAAGGGAGGGAGTCTAAGCCTTGCCATAAACTAATTAAATTATTAAATGGTATTGAGAAAATTTTTAAAATTATTTAATAAGGAAGCTAAGGAGATTGTGAACCCAAATTTGGAAATTAATAATACTAGTTAAATGTAATTTTTAAAACGAGAAAGTGTTGACCGTGAATTTAACCTAATGTTGTGAGTGGGTTTTTCAAAAAAAAAAATCATAATTTTTCTAGTATGACCTATGTTTGTCTTGGGTTTCGTGTGGGTAAATTTTTGGGTGTTACACTTGGTATCAGAGTTGTGGGTTCAACACTTGGACTCTTGGGCACACTTAAAAACATAAAACATGAACATTAAACCTAGCGCAAATCTAAACCTAGAAAACAACAGTATATGATATTTGTGTAATATAAAAACTTAGAAAACTGAAACAAAACCTAGAATGATGAACTAACTCTCACCTTGGTCTGTGTAGGAGGCACGGACCATATGAGGGGTTCTTACATGTAGACCTAGACTTTCCACCTCCAGATCAGGATGTAGCAGCTATTTTACCTTAGATACTACATACACTACATGATGTTAATGCTGATGTACGCAGAGGATATTTAAGAGGATGACCTACCAGATAGGATAAAGAGCCATCAGTAGAGGCTCGTGCATCTCCTCGACACAGTGATGAGCATAGGGTAGATAAATCCCACGTTGAGTCAGCTAGAGTGGATTAACCTTCAGAGAGGACATAGATATAGGGTTTTGGGACACATAGATAGATCTCGGAGCCCTAGACTGAGGGAGGAGCATGCAAAGAGACCTAGGGGTCGACAATCATCAGTTGCAGATCATATCAGGGAGATCTTGAAGCTACGCTCGTCTCATTATTCTAGTGATACAGGTGGTTTTAAGGAAGAGGCTTGGTTAGTGAGCTTGAGTGGGTGCTTCAAGATTTTCCCATGTACTAGAAATACGAAATCTCGTGTTGCGATTCATCTTCTGAGGGATGGAGCAGGTGTCTAGTGGAGGACTGAGGAGTAGAAGCTCCACGTAGACTCAGAGACAGTTACTTGGGAGCTCTTCGAGGAGTGGTTCAGGAGAAGATACTTATCTAAGAGGTTTATTCAGCAGAGGATAGATGAGTTCCATGACCTACGTCAGGCATCCATGACAGTAGCAGAGTATGAGAGTTGGTTTCTAGACTTGCTTCAGTATGTCGACTACATGCAAGATGAGTAGGTCAGGATTCATAGGTTCATCAGGGGCCTGAATTTGGATTTGGGAGGGGGGTACGCATTCATTGTCCTACAGACCTTAGTAGAGGTTATTGAGAAGGCCTACATTGTAGAGGAGACTAGGGGGAAGACTCAACAGGCTAGGGATAGAGTGCGGAGCTGAATCCAGCAGATGTAGGATAACAGGTCGAGGGGGTCAGCTCCTCCTCCTCATGGTGGACATGGTTCTACACAGTCTTCATTTTGACACCACATAGTAGCCACCTCAGCAGCAGCAGCAGTCAGACTCATCCACCGTTCAGACCTCCACAGAGATTTGACACCTCAGAGGGGAGGGGAGTATGGGGCCTCCCCCTAGGGGTCCCATTAGGACACAGGGTGCACCAAGGGCTTAGTCAGCAGAGCTCGTCATCAATAGTGACCAAACAGTCCATAGATGGATCATCAAGATCCATGGCATAGACCACTAGAGTACCTGCTAGAGCCGCATCTCATTGGAGAGGACCAGGTAGTTGTTATGGATGTGGTGTTCTTGGACATCATTAGAGAGAGTGCCCACAAGAACCCTAATAAAAAGGGTAAGGAACCAATTTCAGAGCCTATAGTAGGTGACATGGGATGTAGCCATCAGATCTATGTAGTGGTTGACAACCTCCAGACTGAGCACCAAGGCATGGTGATTGAGACTACAGGTAGCATTGGTGGTATTCCTACCTCTATTTTGTTTGATTCTGGTTCATCTGATTCCTTTATTGCACCATATTTAGTAGAGCATTGCAGGCTGGTGGTAGTTAGATAGGGCCTTAGTTGGGATGTTGAGATGGCTTCTGGAGCCAAAATATCTGTAGACTCCTTAGTTAAGGAGTGCGTAGTGGATTTGGGACCCTTCACCACTACCTCATATCTTCATATCCTCCCTTTGGGTTCATATGGAGTCATCTTGGGCATGGATTGGTTATCGACACACAAAGCCAGAGTTGATTGTTACCATAATATTATATCATGTACATATGATTTGGGAGTTGAGTCAGTGATAGCCAGAGGTAGGAGACCCAATTCTATCTGCACTATTTCCACTTTACAGCTTAAGTGGTGTGCACGATGTGGGTGTCAGTTGTATGCTATTATTGTTAGTGATAGGTTGGAGGATGGGGCTAGTGGACCTTCACTTGATGATCACCCCATCTTGTAGGATTTTTCTGATGTTTTTCCTAGTGAGCTACCTAGGATGCCTCCCCCACGTGAGATAGACTTCCACATTGACTTGGTTCTAGGAGCAGAACCTATCTCACACGATCCTTATAGGATGACCTCACGTGAGCTATGTGAGCTCAAGTTGCAGCTTGAGGGCCTTCTTGAGAAAGGCCTAATCCTTCCTAATGTATCTCCTTGGGGTACACTAGTGATTTTTGTTAAGAAGAAGGATGGATCCTTACGGTTGTGTGTGGACTACAAACAACTGAACAAAGTAACGATCAAGAATCGTTACCCACTTCCTCATATTGATGATTTGTTTGATCAGATGAATGGGGCCACAATATTTTCTAAGATTTATCTTAAGTCTGGATACCATCAGCTGAGGATTGCAAAGGTAGATATCCACAAGTCAACTTTCTACATGAGATATGGGCACTATGAGTTCACAATTGTGCCTTTTTGTTTGACAAATGGCCTCACAGTGTTCATGAGCTTGATGAATGGGGTGTTCAAGATGTTTTTGGATTGCTTCGTGCTCATATTTCTTGACGACATTATAATATACTCACATACATGTGAGGACATGACAAGCACCTTTGTCAGGTTCTACAGTGTCTTCATGAGCAGCAACTTTATGGGAACCTAGAGAAGTGTGCATTATTTTAGTCAGAGGTGCAGTATTTAGGCCACATCATTTCTGGGGAAGGTATCGTAGTCAATCCTTCAAATATTAGAGCCATTATGGATTGGCCAACACCCACTAGTGTGACTGAGGTGCGCAGTTTCATGGGTTTGGTAGGATACTATAGGAGATTTGTTTAGGACTTTTTCTCAAGTTATGCACCCCATCACTTCCCTTCAACAGAAAGGGAAGAATTTCTTATGTTCTAGATAGATGTAGCAGGCCTTTAGGACACTGAATAGAATGCCTCATGAACTCACCTACTCTTATATTGCCTGGACCCTCAGGGTGAGTTCTTCGTTTACACAGATGCTTCGTTGGCAAGACTAGGAGGTGTGTTGATGCAGGAGGGACAAGTAGTTTCTTTGAGTCTCACAAACTCAAGGATTATGAGATCAATTATCTGACTCATGACCTTGAGCTTGCAGAAGTTGTTCATGCCTTGGTTCGATGGAGACACTTCCTTTCTTGATCGAGAGATTTACACTCAGGACTGATCACTTGAGTCTTCACCACCTCTTCACGTAGCCTAATCTCAACGGTCATCAGCAGCGTTGGATGGAGTTGCTTTGTGAGTATGACATGGAGATAGAGCATTTGAAGGGGAAGGAGAATGTGGTTGTAGATGCTTTGAGTAGGTGGAGACATTTGGTTATGGCTACTTCAGTGGGTATATATTTTTGGAGCAGGATTTTTTAGCAGCTTCCTCACGACAACTTCTACCTTATAGCCAGATCTGAGATTGAGTCTCAGAGGCCCCTGGAGGGAAATTTGATGGATTTTCATTAGAGACAGATGGTCTTCTCAGACACAGAGGTTGGATATATGTTCCTAGAAATGGAGGCTTGAGACAAGATATTTTGAAGAGGCTCATCATGCACCTTATTCAGCCCATCCCGAGGTGAAGAAGATGCACGCCACCTTGAGACAAGGTATACCATTGGAGGGAACTATGGAGAGACGTAGCTCAGTTTGTGTCACATTGTTTAGAGTGTCAGAAGGTGAAGGCCAAACATCAACACCCAACTGGCCTTCTCTTCCCTCACACCATACCAGAGTGGAAATGGGACACCATTTCTATGGATTTCATAGTTGGGTTACTGATGTTGAGATACCACCATGAAGCCATCATGGTCACGGTGGATAAATTGATGAAAGTGGCTCACTTTTCTCTGGTGAAGACCACCTACACAGCTAGTATAGTGGCACAAGTATACCTTGATGAGATTGTTAGACTGCATAGGATTTCACGGAAGATCATTTGTTACTGTGATCCCTTATACACTTCTCACTTCTATACTACAATACAGCATGCTCTCGGGATGAAGATCAACTTCAGTACAGCCTATCATCCTGAGATAGATGTATAGACAGAGCAGGTGAATTAGATCTTGGAGGACATGCTTAGGATGTACATCATGGACCATCAGTCGAGGTGGGAGGAGTACTTGTATTTGGTGGATTTTTCCTACAATAACAGTTTTTAGAGTTCGATAGGCATGGCTCCTTTTCAGGAACTATATGGTAGAGAGTGCAGGACACCACTTAGTTGGGACAGACTAGAGGATAGGGTTTCTCTTGGGCCAGCTTTACTGCAGGATATGGAGTAGTAGGTTGTTATGATTCAAAAAAGATTATAGGAGGCTCAGGATAGATAGAAGAAATATGTAGATCAACAGAGGAGAGATTGCAGTTTTGAGGTGGGCATGAAGGTGTTTCTTCATGTCAGGCCTCATAAGATCCCTATCCGTTACGGAAAAGGCTCTAAGCTTGCTCCTAGATTTATGGGTCCCTTTGAGATCTTGAGTGTATCAGCACTTTGGCCTATCATCTAGCATTTCCACCCAATTTGTCTCGCATCCACGATGTATTTCATGTTTCTATACTTAGGAGGTACATTACAGATCCTTCTCATGTATTAGATTGGACCTCATTTTAGGTGCAGGATCAGGGGTAGGTGATGGTGGAGCCCATCCATATTTTAGAGCACAGGACCTTGGGCCTTCGAGGTAGAGAGATTGATCAGGTTCACGTTCAGTGGGATCGATACGATGAGACAATAGCTACGTGGGAGGACGCCATGCCTCTGAGAGCATAGTTCCCACACTTTTTCCAATGACTTCTAGGAGGAAGTCAAGTCTAAGGGGAGGGGGATGTAGTGCCCACCCCTCTTTGAAATTTATATGATTATGATTATACTTATTATAGATTAGAGTTATTGACATTCCTATCACATTTTAGATATTGACAGATGGACATTGTTATTTTGATTAGTTAATTGATAGACAATATGGATGTTAGACTTATGACATGATTTACATGATGGATTATATGCATGTTTGGATATATCAAATTGTTGATTTTGAGCTTATATTAGACTGATGCATTTAATTCAATAATTATATGATGCTAGATGATGTATTTGATGTCGTGATCTTATTACTAGTTGATAAATTAATGAAATTGAAATAATTGAAATTGTGAACAATGACAAATTACTTGTTTTGAGATGGTTTAGTTACGATAATTGATTATATGTATATGCATGTATTTTTACTATTTCGATGTCGTTAATATGGCCACAAGGCCAGAAAGGTATTGTCTTGACTTTTGCATGGGTTCGTAACACAATAAACCAAATGGGGATAGGAGACCAACAGTGAAGGAATATGGAGTATTGGCAACAAGTCACCATGGCAACATGTGTATTGTTTTTTATATGTTGCTATTGTTTGTTTAGAGGTCCCCATTGGGGGGTGACCTCAAATGTGACCTTGGGTAATTTTGTGACTTGTCTTGTTGAATTTATTTGATTTTGAATTATTGTATTTTATTAGTATGTGGAGTCACTTTTATTAATTTTGTTCAACACCCCTCTTAAGTTAATTTAAAAGTGTTTAACTAGTGCTTATTAGGATGTGACAAAAGGGGGGGAAATAAATGTGAGTTGGTAGCCTTAATGTGTGTTGGTTTGGAATGATTTCAATTTGTTTTGGGGTTGTGTGTACTCAATATTCCTTGTGAAATTCGTACCTTCTAGGTTATTTTGGAGACTTGTGGGACAAGCTAAGCTTGTCCCACACCTCTTAAATTCACCCACCCACTTGGCCTATTATGTGAGGGACTTATTTTATGTCATATTTTGTGTTTTAATGAAGGAAAAAAACAATTAATTACACTTTTCTTACATGGGTATTTAATTTTGTCTTTAGGGGGTGTGGGTTTGGGTTGAGTGTGTAAGAGGGTGGTCATTTCCCCAACCACCAATTTATTATGCTTTGGGGTTTGGGATTGACCTTAGTGATGTGGATGTAGAAGAAATGATGTGGTGTCCTACATGGAGCCACATCATCTCCCTCTCCCTCCTTTCTATTTATTTCAATTTTTGTGAGGTTTTGGTGGTTACTTGATTTGCTTTTGGTCTCCCATTTTGGTGGTGCTTTCTTTTTGGAGTGCTTTTTGGAGTTGAAGATTGCTTGGAATTGATTGGGCTTGGAGAGTTTTTGAATTTTCTTGTGGAGTGGATTCTTGCTATGGCAAGTTATGGTCTTCACCCTGGGTTTCTTCTTTTTCTTGTGTGTTTATATGTTGAATGAATGTTTTATTGTATGAGTGTTGTTAGGTACTAAAATGGCTTTAGGATGTGTATGAGAAATTAAAATGGGGAAAATTTCTTTTGGGAGGCATAATAGTTTCTCTTGGGTATTTAGGATGAGTGGGTTAGGTGCCCCAACTTTTTCTTATCTTGTTTTTTGTTTATTGTGGGAGGCATAAGAGTGAGGGAGGCATAAGATATTTTACTTGGGGTTGCATAAGATAGTTTGGGTTTGATTGAGTTTTTGAGGAGGTGAGCACCCAAACCCTTGGGAGGCACAAGGGAATCCCCATATTCCTTTCTCTACTTGGCTTGATTTTAGAGCCAATGTTTTTGGAAGTTTATGTCTATAAAGATGAATGTTTTGTGGTTATTTTATTGTGTGAATGTTTTTAGAAAGTAAATGTGGAAGCCTTTTCTTTGTTGCCAATGGTTGTCAAATATTCCATATTGTTTCTTAGATGGGGTTTGAGGGCCAATGAGGAAGTAGTATTCACTTCCTCATTGGAGTAGTGGTTGGGTGGAAAGTGTTGCCTACTCTCTCATTTTTGGTTGTTGTGTTGGATCTTGGTAAAGAAGGTTGAGCTCAAATGATGAAATCAGGCCTTCTTGTGGAATTTGGAGAAAAGATATTAAGAACACCTTTGTGAATATTTTACCAAGTTGTCTCCATTGTGTATGGAGGTCTTGTAAACTTGTATTTGTTTAAAGTGAAGTTCTTAGTTGTTTTGTTATTAAAAAAATGTGATCTTAGCTGACTTTGTAAATGAAACAAAAGGCTTGAAAATCATTTCCTTGTTGAAATGAGAAACTATTAGATTTTTAAATAGCT
>CM034155.1:184188201-184273828 GCA_019776745.2 Taxus chinensis
GTGGCAAAATTAGTTTGATACATTATATCCATGTTGGTTTTCATAACGATATTACTTCTATGTTTGATTTGATTTCATTGCACATGATATCCTTCTATGTTTGTTTTCATAACCATATTAGTTCTATGTTTGATTTCATTTAATGGCCTCAATTATGTGACCATTATCCATATAATATATATGATATATGATGTTATGTTATTGTTAAATGATATATGATGTTATGTTATATAATGGTTTTGAAGGTTCTTGGGTGCAAGATCATTTTTTTTTCAAGAGATTCAAGTGTGGAATTATATCAATTTTCTTATTTTAAGCATGTGGTTAACACACTCCAAAGTGGGACAAAATGTACACAATTAAAAATGGTCTTGAGGGATTTATTACAAGTCATTTTATATTTTTTTAGTGTACTTACAATTTATTTGTTAAGTATTAGTCCAAATTAAGTGTTATTGATATGTGTAACAATAAGGTCCTAATTTGAATTCACTTGTTTAAAAAATACATAAACATTATAGTTTAGTTGGCACAAGATATGAAAAAAATATTCTTAACACTCTATTGTGTATTAACATGCTTTAAAAAGAGATCAAACAATCATTAGAGTATTTACATGGTAATGTGTTAACCTTGTTGCAATCTCATTGATGCGAGCCGAGTAGTGAGAAGTCATGCCCTGAGACATCGTGGGAGTAAACTGTCACTACCAACGTGTCTGATTGGGGGGTATATGCCTTTGGGTACTATGGTAGGCTCTAGGGAGGCCCGGTTTGGAGTCAGACCACCCGATCCAGAGCCAAGAACCCCTTCCCTATTAATCCCAATTCATGTTTTTAGCGGAAACTTATGACGATCACAACTTGGCGCTCGGTCATCCAAACTATGAACCATCTGATCCAAAAATTTAGTGAAGGATTTCTCTAATTTTACCCAAGAATTCATGGTCATGGCATTCCTTGAGCCTTCATGGCATAATTGTTTACAAATTACCTTTTCTAGGCAGTCCTAGGAAATAAACGGAGGCGAGTAGTGAGAAGTCGTGCCTCATGACATCATGGTACCAAACCAACTGAACCAACATGTCTAGGTGGCTAGGTGAGTGCTAGAAGAGGTGTTGTTTTGGTGCAGGACAACATCATTATTTTCGGGCTACTTCATTTGGGTGTAGTCCCTTAAGAGCCCTGAGACCAAAAAATTGTTCAACTTCAACGGGTGATTACTCGGTCTCCATGGCACCTAGAGATGTCTCATTAGATCCTACACCTCAGTGTAGGGACCCTCTACAATAGCCTATCTCAGTTTTTTCCATCTCCAATCGGTGCTCTTGCTGCCCTATTGTTTGCAAACGTGTGAAATAGTGCAGTTTGAGCTAGTGTAAGGCTGTCAAATGCTATATTTTACAAACGGTGGGTCGTGGCACCAAACCGAATGTGCCAACACATCTAGGTGGCTAGGTAAATGCTAGAGGAGGTGTCATTTTGGTGTGGGACAACGTCGTTGCTTCCGGGCTACTTCATTCAGGTGTAGTCCCTTAAGAGCCCTGAGACCAAAAAATCGTTCAACTTCGACGGGTGATTACTCAGACTCCGTGGCACCTAGAGATGTCTCGTTAGATCCTACACCTTTTCATAGGGACCCTCTACAATATCCTATCTTGGTTTTTCTGTCTCCAATCAATGCTCTCGTTGCCCTATTGTTTGCAAATGTGTGAAATAGTGCAGTTTGAGCCAGTGTAAGGCTGTCAAATGCTATATTTTACAAATGGTGGGTCATGGCACCAAACTGACTGTGCCAACACATCTAGGTGTCTAGGTGAATCCCATAGGAGGCATATTTTTGGTGTGTAACAATGTCATTTCTTCTGGGCTACTTCGTTCAAGCGTAGTCCCTTAAGAGCCCTAAGACCAAAAAATTGTTCAACTTCGACGGGTGATTACTCAGATACCATGGAACCTAGAGATGTATCATTAGATCCTACACCTTGGCATAGGGACCCTCTATAATATTATATCTTGGTTTTCTTTCTCCAATCGGTGCTCTCGCTGCCCTATTGTTTGCAAACGTGTGAAATAGTGCAGTTTGAGCCAGTGTAAGGCTGTCAAATGCTATATTTTACAAACAGTGGGTCATGGCACCAAAACCAACTATGTCAACACATTTGAGGTTGCTAGGTAAACACTAGAGGAGGCATCATTTTGGTGTGGCATACACTTATTGCTTCTAGGATACTTCGTTCAGGAGTAGTTCCTTAAGAGCCCTGAGACCAAAAACCAATTCAACTTCAATGGGTGATTACTCGGACTATGTGGCACCTAGTAGATGTCATCTTGGTATATCCTATAACTTGGCATAGGGGACCCTCTATAATAAATTATTTCAGTTTTTTCTTTCTCCAATTGGTGCTCTCACTGCCCTATTGTTTGTAAATGCATAAAATAGTGTAGTTTGAGCCAGTGTAAGGTTGTCAAACGCTATATTTTGCAAACAGTGGGTCGTGGAACTGAAACAAATGTGCCAACACATCTGGGTGTCTAGGTAAATTCTATAGGAGGTGTCATTTTTGGTGCGGGAACATGCCAACACATCATTTCTTCATAGGCTACTTCGTTCGGGCGTAGTCCCTTAAGAGCCCTGAGACCAAAAAACCATTCAACTTCGACGGGTGATTACTCAGTCTTCATGGCACCTAGAGACATCTCGTCAGATCCTACACCTCGGCGTAGGGACCCTCTACAATATTATGTCTTGGTTTTTTCCGTCTCCAATCGGTGCTCTCGCTGCCCTATTGTTTGCAAATGCGTGAAATAGTGCAGTTTGAGCCAGTGTAAGGTTGTCAAACGCTATATTTTGCAAACGATGGGTTGTGGCACCAAACCAACTATGCCAACACATCTAGGTGGCTAGGTAAATGCTAGAGGAGGCATCATTTTTGGTGTGACCCCTGACAAGGTCGTTGCTTCTGGGCTACTTTGTTCAAGCGTAGTCCCTTGAGAGCCCTGAGACCCAAAAACTGTTTAACTTCGACGGGTGATTATTCAAACTCCGTGGCACATAGAGACACCTCGTCAAATCCTACACTTGGGTGTAGGGACCCTCTATAATATATTGTCTCAATTTTTTTCGTCTCTAATCGGTGCTCTTTCTGTCCTATTGTTTGTAAACGCGTGAAATAGTGTAGTTTGAGCTAGTGTAAGGCTGTTAAACGCTATATTTTGCAAACGGTGGGTCATGGCACCAAACCAACTATGCCAACACATCTAGCATGGCTAGGTAAATGCTAGAGGAGGCATGTTGTTTTGGTGTGGGATAATGTTGTTGCTTCGGGGATACTTCGTTCGGGCGTAGTCCTTTAAGAGCCCTGAGACCAAAAAATGTTCAACTTCGACAAGTGATTACTCGGTACTCTGTGGCACCTAGAGATGTCTCATTAGATCCTACACCTTACATGTAGGGACCCTCTACAATATCCTGTCTCAGTTTTTTTCCATCTCCAATCGGTGCTCTCACTGCCCTATTATTGTTTGCAAACGTGCGAAATAATGCAGTTTGAGCCAGTGAAAGGCTGTCAAACGCTATATTTTTCAAACGGTGGGTCGTGACACCAAACCGACTATGTACACACATAGGGATGGCCTTATAAACACTTGGGGAGGCATTATTTTGGTTCCCTATGCTCTTGGTGCTTCCGGGATACCTCCTCCAGAGCCAAGAACCCCCTCCATAGGTACATAAACCATTGTTAGTTGCTTCTCTTTTCTTGTAAAACAATGAAAGCTTCTCTTAGCTTTGAGAATATAAAATTATCTACTAACAGTGCCAACCATGTGAAGGTGGAAGCTTTTCTGGCACCACTAACCTGCATAAAAGTGTTAGTCAAAGAAATTTAAGTTGAATCAAAACCATACTAGATATATACAAAATACACAAATTTAATAAAATATATGAACTTGAATCTAGAACTGACAAATTTAAACAATTCAAAAAAATTATATATACCAGACGAGCTCATGTAAATTCATTCCAATGTTCACCATCAGGATGTGAAAGTGGAAGCTTTTCTGGCACCACTAACCTGCATAAAAGTGTTAGTCAAAGAAATTTAAGTTGAATCAAAACCATATACTAGATATATACAAAATACACAAATTTAATAAAATATATGAACTTGAATGATCTGGTTGACAAATTTAAACACTTCAAAGAAATTATATATACCAGACGTGAGCATGTAAATTCATTCCAATGAACCATCAAGATCAGATCTACTCTGAATAGCGGACATGATTGCTTCATGATCTGACTCTCAAACCTTCCAAAGAATCTTGTTATTAGGCCTTCCTCGATATCTATACAGCTGAATATTTGTCACTAGAACTAGATGTGAATATAAGAGTATTTTCATGTGTGTCTCAAAGTCTTCAAACACCCAAACAGAGGAATTTTTTAATGGATACTGTTCGAAACCAAGTTCCAGTAACTACCACTGACCCTATAGGGTACTCAATATCTTCGCCATCTATAACAGGAGAAGTCAACTTCTTTCTTTCCTTGATGCAATGACATAAGAAATAGTTTGTTCCTTCTTCATTGTCTTATGTCACAATAACTGCAAACACATGTCCTATAAAAAAATAAAGGTTTCAACTCAAATTTAAATTACATATTAATTTCAATGGACATAACTCAATACAAAAATTGTAAATAACCATTTACCTTGTCGCACCAAAATCAAAATTTCGTCAAAGTCCTTGGATGTTGCAACTTCATCTGGAGAAACAAGTCATAATGCCTATGGAGGTTGATAACTGGGAAGTGGAGTTAGAGGCCTACAAATCCATCCATCCACCCATTCTTGTGAATCACACTCAGTAGTGAAAAATTTGATACAAGATGCACAAAAACACACCAACTTTCTTGTCCATGTGGCCCACGAAGTAGCGTCTGAGCTACAAAATGAGTGCATATCACTGGACCCTGTGAGTGTCATACAATCCTTGTAGTTAGCAATTTGTTGTTCCTCTATCAACCAAAAATATCTATGAACTATGGAATTTTCTTGAGAACCTCGGGCCATGTTGTCAATACACCATTCCACTATGCTCTTTGCATCTTTCAATTTAGCACCATATTTGTACTTCAACTCTTCTCTTGCAAGAGCTCTTTTCACACATGCCCCTGCACCGTCATGCTCTCCTTTTCCATGTCAGCCTTAGTGAAACTCTAAATATGTTACACGCCCATCTTGACATGCATCTTACTCATCTAATAAAACATTTGTGCATTCTTAAACTAAGACATGTAATTATCTGACCATATATAATGTTGATTGAAGTGGATGTCCCTATCAAACAAGTTTCCATAAAATAACTGGAAACACCCTTGCACAAATTCAGTAGAATGAGTATGATCATCACTGATATAAAATTGGTACTCTCTTAAAAAAATTGATCATTCTCTATACTGTCAGGAGAATGTATAAATGCTATATGCACAAAAATGGCAACCTGTACTGAGTTGTAATATTGCGATTGAACCTCCATTTGTGGTTGCAATGTGTAATTCTCTACAAAATCAACCACTGAAACAATAGTACCAATAAGAAATGTGTCCTTGCATATCTTGAAACTATTCATCCAACCATTGAGCTCTGTGTGTATGCCTAGCATACTCATAAACAATTTCATCCTTAAATTTTCTCATAAATTGAAAAACAGGCATATGTTCTGTAACTAGCTCACACCGTTTAGACTCCTTTCCATCTTTCAACTGGTATGGTACTGATTTATATTTATCAAACTCAACTAAATTATGTCCTATTGCACCTCCAATTTACTCATGGATGCAACTTTCTAATTTAGGTAATCCGTCGCACGTACCACAACTTCCATCTAAACAATCCTGACTATAAAAAATTGTCCAACTTCTCTTTCACAAAATATCGTAGGAATGAAATCCCTGGAAGATATTGGTGGAACTTGAACACCACATTCCAATAACATAGTTTCAGAATGAAAATCAGAATGAATACGTAAAAATTTAGCATAATGCATCGCAAATTCAACATGTTTCCTACAACAAGTGGTGCGAGCGTGGTTGATTTTCACATAGAATGGTTTCAACATTTTAAAAAAACGTTGACTAATTTTAATTTCTAGATGCTCCTGTTCAAACTTACGAAAAAATTGAGTTTGAGTCATATCTAAGAAATGCTTTGGATGTGGTTCGCGATTAGTAGAACCAACTCTCTATTTTACAACATCTCTTGTATTAGGTGAAACTCTAGTGTTATCATGCCAAAATTGAATAACAAATTCTCTTATAGCATCATATATATCTTTGTCCTTACGCGGTGCTCTAGCAGAAAATGCCCAAAAATCAGTGTTATTGAGTGATTGAAGGATATTACGTCTTTCAATTTCTTTCATTAGAGTTTTTCGATTAACTTTCAACATTTGACTTGTTTGCGTAATCAAACGTTATTTTTTTGTTGATTCACTTACAACACTAGTAGCAAGTACACGATGCACAATATTACTATCCCTTGTGTGTCTCTTGACACCAACAGTGTGATATGCATCATGAAGGTTTTCAACAATTGTAGAGGTTTGACCACGTATATTAGATGTTTTCAATCCTAAGGTGTTTAATGTAGGTCTCATTTTAATCAATTTCATCAAACTAACCAACAACTGACATCTTTGGGAATCATTTAAAATTTCAAAATGATTATCCCAAATTTCAGTGGCTTTTCTTTTGATTTTCGTTCAGAAAGTTTTTCAGACATTGGTTTCAAAATGTTCTCATCAATTTCAATAAAATAATTAGGTTTCTTACGTAAAATCCTAGGAGGTGTTTTTGTCAAATTTTTCTTGTCTACAGTTTCAACCTAAATTTCCTGATTCACATTTTCATTGTCTCCTTCAATTTCAACATCAACTACATCACGAATATTTAATTCGGTAAAAGCATCTTCAACTTAATTTCAACATTGACAGTAAAAACATCTTCATCACGAGTATTTAATTCATCTTCAACATTGACAGTAGAAACATTACCTGGTTCCTCATTGCTTACAATAGTAGGGGTTGAAGATGAACCTCTTCTTGATTCACGAAGATTCTGCATTCGCTCAGCATTTTGAAATATTTTTGCCTCTAATTTGTCTAGTGTTTTTTTACTTATTGACTTCCTTTTTTGACTTCATTTCTTGTCTCCCATGATGTTTTACTTCCGATGATAAGAAAAATGTGCAGAAAGCGACAAAGTTTTGCAATAATTCATACAGTAAGGCCAAACAATAAAAATCACTTTGTAATTCAAATGTTGGTATGCATGTAAATATGATTTAATAACTGTGATCGTACTTTATAAACCACAATCGCGCTTTATAAACCCCGATCGCGGTTCTAATATTAAAAACTATGATTGTGGTTTATAAAGTGCACTCATGGTTCTATCTGTATCATCAAATCCAACCCTCAAGGCTCGGGAAATATCTATTTTTCCCAACCAAAGAGCTATGGGAGGTCATTATGGAGTGTAAAAAAGTCAAAAAATTCAAATTTTCTCTTCTGTGGACTTGAACCATGTTAAAAAATTGAAAACATCTCACAAAAATGGTACCATCGCATAGGGGAGATTGTTAGCTTTGTAGAAATATTGATTTTAAAGTGAATAGAATAAGATAAATATCATTTTATAATTTTTTACTAACAGTAGGTCTTTAAGACATTTTTTCCCGTGAATGTTCATGTCTACGTTTAAGACTGCAACTTTTGTTTCGCTTATCAAAATGTGATAAAACCTATACCATCCCAAGCATGGAAAAATTCTATACACGTTAAAAAAATAAAAATAAAAATTGATTTTGATATTTTTTGATATAGTTACATGGTGGGTGAATGGAAAGTGCTCCGTTTTCTAAATTTTTCAGACCACTTTCATGAAAAAAAAAAAAATTATTCCTCAAAAAAATACAAAATAAAATCCATCCCAAGATAAACAACGACATCTAAATTTTCACCAAAGGAAAAAAAATAACAAGATTTGGTCATCCAAATCGCAGGCAAACGGACTACAATCTTATAGGTTTTTTTTTAAAAAAAACCAAGTCATATAATTTTGAGTGTTTAATATAGCTAAACTTGTCCATTTTTTAAAAAAAATTAGTAGTTTAGAAACTAGATTCCAGATGCTACGATTCATATTTATATAAATTTTTCTAATTTTGAGTGCGCGTATTGCTAATAATCCCTACAAGTTGAGATTTCATTGTTTTTTACAATATGACGTCCACTTATGACCCCTTTTTGGTCCACCAACTTGTTGTATTGTTGTAATGCATGTTTTAGTAGCAAATTTAATATTAAATTATCTGACCCCAACCACCAACTTGCCATCCATTATGGCCATTCAATCCTTCCTAATTTGGCATGGGGGAGAAGCTTACCTCGTTAGTGGGTGGGAGTGGTTGAAATCCTGCCAAATTTTGTCAATGCAATTAAATTTTTCCCCTCTCCGTAGTTCTCCATGTTGTCCATGGATTTTGTTTAGTGGGTTCATTTTTTTGTTTTGCAGCCTTGTATTCTTCTGGCATGCCTGGTCTTGTCTCCTTGTGACCTGACTCTTGTCCTTCGGTCTGGCCGTGTGAGGGGGAAAGATATTTATATGATGGCGAAAGGAAGAGGCCGTTTAACTTCTCCTTGTTTTGCATGCATTTGTATACCTTCTTGGGCTCTTACAACTACAAAATGGACATAAACATTTTCTCCTAGTGCTAGATGGATGTCCATACATATTCCTAAGCTATTTTTTTGCCTGACTGCATACATGTTGGCAAAGGTGAAATGAGGAGGTTGGACACCTGTTGGTTTCGTATGGATATATAATCCTTTTTTGTTGTTTGTTGGTCCTCCTGTGCAAACCCTGCAACTGTGGCATTTCATGAGACCACATATCTTTGAGGTGTTTTTTCATACAGTTTTCCTACCTCGTGTAGTTCTCCCACATTTTTCTTACTCTCCTTCCAAGGCATTGTAACTGAAAGGTTTACCCTGGTCTCTTCTCTGTTATGCTTGGATGGAGGTCCTTTTATTTTGCAGAGCTGGTATCTTGGCTCTAGCCACGTGTGTGTTTGTGAAGGTGCGTTGAGCTGGTGGGACACCTATTGGTCACATATGGTGGAATCATGGTCATAAAATCAAACCCATTTTGTGTGCAGATTGTAATCTTTGCAGTTCTTGAAACCACGTGTTCATTTGTGATTTGTTGGATGTCCATACCCTGCTCCATCCATCCCATTTCAAATGCATGTTGTGAGGATGTTGACAAGGTTGTGGAGCCTGGCTTTGCCTCCTCCCCTGTCTAACGTGTTTTGAAGTTCTTGGTCCTTTTCAGCAAACCAGTCTTTGAGATCACATTCCTTTCTATCTGTTGAAGCTCGCAGTTTTGGGAGCTCCCTGCCTGTGCCAACATGGGATTGAGTGGATTTTTGGCACCTAGCATGTTGTGGACAAAGATCCAACTAGACGTTTGTTGTTGCTGGTCCATGCAGTGTCCATGCGATCAATAGAAGTTGGAAACCAGGCAAGATAACTCTACCCTTTCCTATAATTGCTAAAATTTAAAAATATAAGGAAATATAGAACCTTCTTTTCCTCGAATTTGGTTTGTCTATGTTGCTTTGTGGTGGGTTTGTTCACCTTGCGAGAAGTCTCCCCTTCCCCTTTGTAATTTTCTTGTTTTGGCTGTAATCGTTGTCAGTGTTAAAGTGAGTAGCATAGATATTTTTCTTTCTTTCTTCCTCCTACATTGGCTTTTGTGTTTTCTTGCTGAAGTAAATGACCTCCTTCCATATTTAACTACATTTATGTGTTGAGTAACAAGGTTTATAAGCTAGTTTTAGCTAGTAAATTGTTGTGGTGGAAGAAAACCTGATGTATCCTTAAACCTCTTACTCTTCATACGAGCTTACTATCTAGATTTGATTTTCTTTCGGGTATGTTGAGCAAGTTCCCATGGGTTATGACAACTTGGATTTAATTAACAACCACTAGGTTGAACCCGATCCAAGTCGATTATAGTTGTATGGGCACTTAGGAACCCTTTCAAGTTATGGCAATAAATTTTGTAATGTTAGTTGTTTCCCTTGGTGTTTCCCAACCACGGTGAGGTGTGGTTATTAAGGTCTGTTGGAACTCCATGTTCTCCTTTCTTGGACTAGGTAGTTGGCCCCTTCATTATCGAATAAATTCCACAGGTTTGGAAAAATCTATGTGTTCGACTGTAGTGGTTACAATTATGTATGAAGGGGGGTATCATGGCGAAGGTACCAAATTTCTTAGTCTTATTGCACCTTGGTTATTCCTTTAGAATTGATTAGAATACTAGACATTTACCCAACTACTTGATGATCATCGGTGTGGGTCTAGATGTTTAAGCCTTTCCTTAAGGGGCACTTTGATTGTCCCTTATGAAGTTTTTACCGCAACTTAATTATTGGCACTGAGATTTGAAGTTACATATGAGCAATTATAGATGGTACTCTTTTATTATTAAAATACCTTGGCCTAGTTTTATTGCGTGATGACTTTTGGTGGTGTACATAATTGTTCATCTCGTTGTTTTTGTTGAACATTGATTATATATTTTACTGACAATTGGATGATTCATGTATAGTGAAATCCAGTTGACTTATTGTAGAATTGTTAAGATTATTACGGACATTTGGGGGTAATTATTTTTATAGATGCATTGTTGATGTTATGATGGAAATTGTTGTTGAGATAATGTATTTAGTGATTCATGAAAACGTGTTTTCTTTTATTAAAAGAGTGGTATGATTATGGTAACGAGGTTTGTTTTTAAAAAAAGGAACTTGTGATGGGAAGGAGTGATCCACTTGTTGTTTAAACCAAAACTATAGGCTTATAGGGAGGGTTTGGAAATCCCTAGTGTGGTAAGACTTGGGTTGATGTTTAAAATGTTAACTTGTATGATGGAACCCTCTTTACTCTCGCTTTTTGTTACTTGCCTAAAAGGATAGTGGTCTCTTCTTGAATGATTGTGAAATTCCTTGGAGTCAATGGTCGAAACTAGTATTATCTGCTTTCCCTTGTTAAACAATGTTGAGTGGTGGTCGTGTATTAGTTTTTCGTCATATAACCTATATGATTATATGATTAAAATTTTAATACACTCGACCTTTCGTGTTAACCTTGAAACCCGTGCTTCCTCCTAGATTTATTGTTCTTTTTGGTCGTTTCTGAAAATGAGTATCGTAGCTTGTGCTTTTGTTGCTTTTTTATTTATTTATGAATGTAGATTGTTTGGTTTGAATATCATTTCTCAATATTTTAACCTAAATTGTTTATTCGATGGAAATCCCGTTACACTAAACTATTGTTTCTAACTTATCAGGCCATTGGCCCCTTCTCAAATGATTGTTTAATTTTTATTGCTTTGAGATAATGTTCATAATTGAATTATAGGGTTGTTCTTCTTAGTTTGGCATGGTGGAAATTTTCTTATTAACTTAAGGAGTTGTTAGTAGTTAGAGATTTGATCCAATCCTTGGAATAGAATGTTTTCCTTTCTTGATATTTTTAGATAGTAGCTTATTGTTGCTTTGTGTAGTCTTATCTTGCTCATTTCTTGCGAACTGACTTAGGTTATTAATGGTTACAGATGGCTTATGCGGGTAGATGAGGGAGAGTCTTGTAAATAATTGCATCAGTCTTGGTTATGAAACTGTTCCTTTGTACAAACTCTTATTTGTTGCAAAACTCTGGGATGGGATTCATTGGAAAATTTAGAAGAGGTAATACCTTAGTATCATGTCTTGTGGAGTAATGTTTTCATAATTACTGAAACTTTGACTTGTTTTGTCTATTGTGGAAGATACAAAATTGATCACCATATTGTTATGAGTGTTTTTATTGTATTATAGCAACCTTAGTATAGCGTTGTTTGATTGATTTTGCTTACCTTCTTGCTCCCAATTCAAGTTTAATAGAATCTTTTTCCACCTATGGTTTATGCATCGTGTTGGAAAGGATTGATGTAACCATATTTAGTTTTCACAAGTGAGTAATGGTAAACTTTTCTCTTGAGATAAAACGTTGAGTTGTAAATGCTTCTAGGACATAGTAACAATGTATTTATAATCATAATAAAATGGGTTGGATAATCCTTATAGAAGTTAAACTTATATATATATATATATATATATATATATATATATATATATATATATATTATATATATATATATATATATATTATATATATATATATATATATATATATATATATATATATATATGAATAAATTAATGTAGATGTGATCTACTTGATAACATTTGAACCATTGAATGATTAAAGAGGAAACTATATTTTGTAATGAAATATATTTACATTGTTTTTCCCCAAGCTAAACTAATGAACATTATCCCTTTTATGGTGAATTCTTGAACGATCTTAAGGTGAAATCAATGGTTAGATTTTAGAAGATAATAAGATTTAATAAGTAGGAGGGAATAGTTTAGAAACCATGCAATCTATCTCTCTCAATCGTTTGAAATGTAAATTGTTTTCCTTTGTCAATCTTAATCAAGAAAAGTCTAAATGAAACTTTTAACCAATCTTGATAAATTCTTAGCCTCAATAAAAGGCGGGTTAATAAGCAATGAGACCTTGAAGCTGAATTCTTTTTGTCCTATGTTTCTGTTAATCCTCACCTTTATTCATTGTGATCTTTCTTAAGTAATGTAAATTTTTTGATCCTTAAACAAAGAAGATTTTGTGTTCTGAACTTAAAATGGGTATTCTCCCCAATCGGAGCTTATACTTGCCACTTGTGCAATAGAGGTGTGGAACGAGTTTAGGTGGCTCGAGTAAGATTAATTAACCTTGAGATAAATGGAAAATGCTCTTAAATCAACGAATTAAGAAAGTTATTGAAATATTATAGAATGATTCTCCTTCAAAAAACTTGGTCTAAAGCTATGTAGTCAATAGTATAGAAGAAAGAAGTCCACCTTTGTAAGAGAATGGTGCGAATCAAAACATGAATCTTCTAGATCATAAATTCAAGTTTAAAAGACATCTTTTTGGAAATGCTTACCCTTAAAATATGTTACATTGTGGGATGTCCTTAACTATAATCTATGTAATGTGTTTGGACCTTTACGTTGTGCCTTGTCGAAGAAAAAAATGGATTGTTCATGCTGGGTGTTGTATGTTTCCTTGTTTTTCTATGGAGTCAATGTTGCGTCAAGCATTTGAGAGTTGGTCATAGCCCCTTCTAGTCACCTGTGTTGACGTGTAAACTCCATGTAAGTCAAAAAAAAAATATCCTGAGCTTTGTTATGTTATCTTGTGTGTCTAAATTAGTGGGTGTTACACTTTTCAGGCAACCCACGTGCCTTGATACTCTCCACGCATCCTCCATCATTATTCTCCAACCACCCCCTGCCTAATTTTTTTTCAAACTTACTTTATTATTATTTTAGTTTCTTTAAATTTATTTTATTTTTTTATTTTTTTTTATATCGGGCACTACAAATAATAAATATATATTTTGTGTAACATTGAGTTTACACACTATTATAATCTTTTTTTTATTTTTAGAATGTACTAAAATTCTAAATATCTAGTTATGTGACATTTCCAAAAAAAATAACATGTAACATTGGAGCACTATTTAATGTGGTATCTCTACAAACTCCTATTATAATTTATATTAGTTTTTGAAATTTTCCATAAAAAATATAAATGTAGTGGATATTATTTAAATCTTATTTATAAATATTCAAATAAATGTGGATTTTCCGCAATAAATATTCATAAATGTGGTTTGTCTACAAGTTTTTACGATTATATTGTAATTTTGGAAAATCTACACAACCTAAAAAATAAGTTATGAAATTATTCTAGAGATACCCCAAATAATCTACAATTCTCTTAATTTTTTCAAATGTTGTGGAATAATTGTGGTAAAAAGAGCTTGTTTGTTGTAGTGTAAAATACTTTAAAATCCCTATGACTTATTAAAAATGGGATATACTGAAAATTTCAACAATAAAAGGATGAGATACTTTTGGTTATATGCTTAAAATGCTACAAACAGAAAGTATCTCACGGGTTACTTCAATGCATCTGCTTTCTTTTTCTTTGGTTAATCACTTTTTGTCACAATAAAAATCCTCTATTGTTCTCTTGTAAGACTAAAAACTACAATAAAATCTAAAAATACAATTTAAAATGTGATTTTATTTTTTAATAGAATTTCACTTTAAATGAATTTGAAACAAAGGCACTTTAAGCCTAAATAGTATAAAAAGTACATATCTTAGACCTTGTACTGGAATGTAATGGATAGAGTAACTATTGCTCGGAAAGGAGCACCAATCTATAGGAAAACCTCTGAAATCATATAGTACAAATGATCTAATACCATAAAGTAATTGAGGATGGATGAGAAAAACTCTGCAATACAAAAATCCACATAAACTACTCAGACGAGAGAAAGAGATTAACTAACAAAACATACGTTATTGAACAAAAGGGAATGTATAATGCAATTTTTTGTGTAACAAACAATTATTTCACTAGAACATAATCTCTCTAATAGACTACATCTCCACCTACTCTTGAGATGACCTTAAGATCCAATCTTACATTCCAGAAGGACACAAAGGTGCCTTATAAAGGAAAATTAAGATTTTTACTGAAATGTGGAATAAGATCATTCCCTGAGTTACACCTCCCTCATCTAACATATGTGAGGATAACAGTAACTAAATTATGTATTTATCATATGTTGGACTCATAACAAATATCACATTGGTAACAACACTACCTAAGATGGACTTTGCAACAAGTTTAAATATGACATGCACCACCACCCCGTGAAGATCAACTTATGTGATATGGTAAAATATAAGAAGTGTCCTGCTCATAAACAAGGGTCCCAAAAACTAGGCCTAATTATGTACCCATGTACAATGATAGAACAAAAAAGAACAATGAAATTGTTGAGGTAAATGTCTACTAAATTTTTTGAAATGTCCATAAGAGTGCTTATAGTACATGTTCCATCTAATTGAATTGTGTGGTGAAAACAAAAATAAGGTTGGCTCAAATACTATTCTAAAAGAGGTCGTTAAGCTAAAAAACTTCATAGAATTTATAGTTTATAAAATAGGATGTTAAGCTTAAAAACTTCAAATTTAAGTCAGAATCATAATAAATAAATATTACAACTATGAATACTTTACGAAAGTACACACTTCCAAAATAAATAGCATACAAATATGAGTTAGCAGTCAAAAAATATACATGATCTAGTAGGGTAAATATTCCAAATACTATAAATTTTGAAAATTAGAGTCATCAAACTGCAAAAAAATGGACATCACCATTGTTTAGATCATGAAAAAATAGGTAAGGTGGAAAATAAATTATGTTCCCAACCTTAATAGATCAAAAGTTATAAGCCTCAAAAGAAATGTAGTAGAAAAGAAGGAATAATGGTGAATTTCTATCCCTCAGGGGATGAAAATGCCAAGTAGGTCGCAAAGGATAGAAAGTGGTCATATAAGAGACCAGGGGCTGACTACGCGTAGCATCTAAAATGTACCAATGATGTCAACCATGTAGATTCCACAAAAATTGTTCTAGAACTTGAAACGCATGTCGTAAGTTCACTCACTCATGCAGAACTACATGGAGTATGAAATGTATTGTAACCCCTGGATCATAAGTTCACTCACTCAGGTGACCACCAGGGTCACTCCAACTCTCCATTTGCATATTTTTCTTTGTAAGATTTGATGTGTTTCGGGGTTTTGTAGGTGTTCTTTCTCTTTGTCGATTTTAGATGAATTTTGTGGGCATAGTGAGACACACAAGTGATTAAGAGTCAAGGGCAACGACATAGAAGTGACACAGAAGAAACCACTTTCTAACCATTTTCGTAGTCAAGTGCACCTAGAGAGGGTCCTTGGTGCCTAGGCACCCCTGATCTAGTCCAAGCACCCTAGTCCCAAAATTCTAGACACTCACACAATTTTCTGGGATCATTTACAACAATTTGTACTCCTGTTCTAGCAATTTTCCAATTCGGCATAGTCTAGGTTTAATTACAAAATAAGGTAATTATATTATCCTTTCTCTTACACTTAGGGTTTCAAATTTAATTGTTTATTTCTTAGGTCTGAGTTGTACTTTATTGCTATATCATTTTTTTGTGACTCTGTAATATAGTATTTAGCATATTTTCTTAATCATGCTCTAAAAAATATGACTTTAAAAAACTATTTTTTTAGTAGAATTCAAAAAAAAATAAGAGCATACCCAAAAGTTTTTTATAGTTCCAGAAACTAAAAATCCGCAAATATGTCCCTATAAATGAAGCTTTAGCTCAAACAAAAATACGGATTGGGTAATTTTGAAAACCCACAACGTGGATTGCCTCAAAAAATGCTTAGGAGCTTGGTAAGGAACATGGTGATCCTAGATCTGATGAAGTTGTATAAATCCACAACTCCAAAGATCTCCAAAGGGAATTTGAGATCCAAAAAAAAACTCAAAAATGAAAAAGGTAGATATGTCTTTAATTTTTTTCAAATGCAACAAATAATCCAAATAACTCTGAATAAAAATCTAGATCTCTGTAAATTATGAGATGAATATTATACATTTGAATCTGATACCATATAGAAAAATGAGTGAGAGTTATAGAAAATGTTGCAATAACATAAATGAATAGATGAGGGCCAAAGAAAAATATTCAATGTAAGCATCCACATAAAATACTTCCATGAGAGGAAGAGATTCACCAACAAAAGAACGTTATATTAAATTAAAATGGAACATAGAATGAATATGTGCGTGTAACAAACAATGTCTGCACTAGAACATAATCTCTTTATGAAACTACGTCTCTACAAACTTTGGAGATGAATCTAAGATCCAATCTTACTTTCCATAAGGACACAAAGGTTCGTTATATATGAAAAATAATATGTTGACTATTTAAGGTGGAATAAGATCATTCCCTATGTTACACTCCACCCTTTTCACATATGTGACAATAAATACCACTTAAATGTGTATTTATTATATGTTGTACCTATAATAAAACTCACCTTGGTAATAATACTACCTAAGGTGGGCTTCATAACAAGTGTGAATATGACACACACCAACACAACCATATGAATTATGCCTAAACCTTGAACTATAATACTATTTGTTAGAATGACAAAAATGTAAAATAAAATCATAAATAAAATTTTCCTATCTAATATACAAAATGAGAGGTTGAAGAAATTGATACCAAATGACCAAAACATAGTGTTATTTGTAGATCATATAGATGAGTGAGACCACTTGCCATTCACCTAAGTTCTAACTACTATTGATTCAAAAGCACGTGTGTTCAAGAACATCTAATGGGTGTAGTTGAGGGATGCAAATTTGTTTTATGGGTGCTTGGGATTATAAATTCCAACACATACTTAACCACACTTAAATAAGTAAAGCTCTAATACCACATGAAGGAAATTATAGAAAATATTCACACAAGATAAACACAAAAAATAACGTGTTTTTTATCATGTTAGAAAACAAGAACTTGCATTGTTTACATAAAATATTTGGCAGAGCTTCGTTGCTAAAAATATTACATTACAAATGAATAGAAAAACCTACCATATAAAAATCACACAAAAGAGAGAACACTTACTTTTCACTTCACTGTATTAAATTATCAGAACTACACGTAAAACATCTGGAACATATCTTTCAAAAGAAGAATCCAAATTTAGATTGAGATTTTCAGAGACAAGAAGATTTTTTTACAGGAAAACATTATTTGAGCACGCTATTGCTAGAATGATGAGTTTGGGTATGTCAAATTCAATGCTGAATCTTGACATTCAAGGTTACATGTCATAATTAAAAAAAATTAGTTGATGGTGACATTTAAAATTTAATATGTACGTCAAAAAAATAAATCTAATTATTACCAAATACATAGATTAATGTAAGTTATATATTTGGGGGATTGAAAACAACAAACTTGTTTTACAAATCCATGACCTCTTAGTGACGATCCATAGGTAGGAAGAGATCAATTGTTACATCTCCATGAACAATTATTACCCATCCCATTGTTAACCCAAACACTGATTTCTCTTTACAAATTTCATCTTTCATATTTTTGAATTGCATTATAATTACAAATCTATGTGGGATTCTCTACTTAATTGAATCTTTTTAAGTATTTGGGCTTTTGTTGTGCAGTTATAAACCAACCAAAAATAATGCTACATTAATCAATTTCATAGTTTATCAAAAATGCAATTATTTTTCATAAATATCAATTGTACACTAATCAATTGGATCCTCACTAATCAATTGAAAGATCCATAAATAACATTGAAGTTTGTGAGAGGATTTAAAAATATTATTTCAAATTACAGTTAAAAAATAAAAATATTGCTGAAATTGAAAGAAATGACTAACTAATGTAAGCTTGCAATTATGTAGAAAATGAATTCTAACTTCCAACTTTCATGACTTCAAATTTAACCTTCAAGTTTCACATTTCTTACACAATCTGAAATCTGAAATTTGTAGACCTTAATCTATAGTTGTATGAAATCAAGAAAGAAATATCAAATGAAACTAATTAAAAATCAAAATTAATAGATGTGTTTATTTTATCAATGATATCTAAAGATGTTGATATTTTACTAATAAGATATTAATTCAGATATTTTATTAATAAGATATTAAAATATTTCTATTATTTTAAATCTAAAGTTTCTTTTTTGTTGATAATAATTATCATAAATCTTATAAATTCATACATACATACATACATTATGATGGTTAAATCTTGAACATACATGTTATATTGACAAATTCATACATATATACATCTATGACGGTTAAATTTTGAACATACATATCATATTGACATTTAAATTATATTTTCACTAATCAACTACAAGGGTCATATTTTATAAGTTGTATTTTAACATCTAAAATAATTAAAAACGTCTAAACGCCTTGCAAAATTTAAACCCTTTTTAAAATTTACTTGTCATGTGAATACAACTTCGCACAACGAATGCAAAGAAGTCTTGACCTGTGGAAATTTAATGTAGATCAACCTGATACAAACGTGTCAGTTATGAATTATTTCCCCTGAAAGTTTTGCACACTCTATTATAGTAATACCAGGATTAGTGTCTTGTGGAGGGCATGTGAGTTTCTGGCAACATATCATACAGCAACCCTTACAATTGTAATGCCAACAGCAAACGCAGTTATTCCAACGGGATCTGGAATTCTTTTCGAATGCTACTCCCATTGAAGTATCCAATTCAGCAGACACTGCACCCATTTCACGGTCATTAATAAATTTATAATTATAAGAGAGTGTGTGGAAATAGAAATATGTACTTCTTATCAATATTTCGTTTTACATTTTATGATCAGAAAAGAATGATGATGGATCGGTTTAATCTGTTTTAAATTTGCTGTACAATAGGTCTTTTTCTAAGGTGATGTCAATGTTTCGTTTTACATTTCACAATCCATTATCATTCTTTTCTGATCATCTGAAACATTGATGGAAAATCGTGTAAATTCCTAGGAAAAGACCTCTTGTACAGTAAATTTCAAACAGATTAACATTACAGAAAGTTTCGTATTACCTGCAGCAATGGCGAAACGTGGTGGAAGTGAAAAAAACAGAAATACAGTAATGGCCAATACAAGCCATAGCAATCCTCTTCCTCTCGCGCCGCCCATTATTTTCTTCATTCTTTTAATAACTCCGCTCCTCTAAGCAGATTATAAATAGATCAGATATCCAACAGTGGAATCTAGGGAGCAATCTACAAATAGAAATTGACAGGTGCTCAGAGTATCAAAAATCTAGTAGCATATTTTTCGGGTTGAATATAGAAATGTGCACTAAATGAGTTGAGCAAATTAACTGGTCAATATATCAACTTTAAATAGCACGGCAAATAAATTTTGAATGGCTAGTGGCATTTTGAACACTCCAAAAACTATACTACAGCCCTCCACCGTGTATGTTTGTCTTGTTGATGGTAATTTTTTGTTTTGTTATGATATTGTAAAAAAAATGCAATGCAATGGTTAGTCGTTTGGTTGGCAGCGAGCAGGTTTAATTCTGATCCACCACCTCTTACAGCTGGTTTCCAATATACGTTAGAGTTCGAATTAGTTAAAAATTAGAATCGGCATTTAAAGCTGTTTGTGAATGGGTGAATAAGAAGTCTGTGCTTCTTAAACTTGTTTTATATAATCGTTTGTTACAAAGTTTTTCTTTGAAGGGTCATGTTGTGAACAAGAAAAAGTTGCAAAAGCTTATAAAATGGGGTAAGAACACTTAAGAGGCCCCCAAAGCTGTAAACAGCCATTCAATGGACCATCAAATTAGAGTTAAACAAGAATTATCTCTTTACATGCATATATAAACTTGAAAAAAACATTCAAACCCTAGCGTATCTAAATATTTCTCTACTCCATGAAAGATGTGAAAGATGAACCTATTAAAGCTCCTAGCAATCAATTATGCTTGTTTGACAATCAAGGGTTTGAGAGTGAGATCTCACCATTAATGGCTTTAAGGCCAATGGTTCATCCCATTTACTCAAGCTTGATGTTTTAGAAATGAAAATGGTAAATAAAATAGCTCAATAACAATGAAGAATGTCTCTAATCCTAGCAATAATACTATAGTTTAGCCTAGAGAGGGGAAATGTTCTTAGGAAATAAGAGGGGGGTCTAGTCCTAATTAATTTTTTTGGTTTCCAAAGATGCAAAGGTTTGGGTGAGTGTGGGGACAAAAGGATAGTCCAAAAGTCACTTTTTGGCTTAGAAAAGGTCAAAACATGATTAGGACTAGTTAATCTAGTGTTAGGCTAATTAATCACGATTAGTGAAAAATTAGGAGTTTGAGAGGGTTGTGAGAGGACCACTCAATCCAATGAAATGGATTGATGACCTAGGAAGTTAGTGAATGGAGTTTAGAAGAGGATAAGAAGAGGATCTAGCCAATAAGAGGCTATATTAGCCTGTTTAATTGATTACAAGAGGAATACAACCAAATGGATGTCGTAAATGGAGAGTTAGATAGGCCTAATTGATGAGATGTCATCAATTTGCGAAGGGGAGGAGAGTTAGTGCAATATTAAGAATAATAGTGCTTTGATCAAACTACAGGTGTCTACATTTTCCCCTCTTTGGGGTGGCATAAGCTACGCCACTTCAAAGAAAGTAGACAAACACAAACGACTATAAATTTTTAGTAGGAGTGGAAGAAAAATTAGTAGGGTGAGGGATGCCCCCTCCAGTGTCGATTAGGTGATGAAAGAGGTCGATCAATGATCGAAAAGAAGAAGAAAGATGAATGAGTGACAAGATGCCCCGAGCGAGAGAGTAGGATAGGGAAGAAAGAAGAAAAGAGATAGAGAAGAAAAACAAGGGGAAGATATTGAGCTATATGTAATCCAACATTGTGTAAGACAATAGTCATTTCATCATATTGCTAAGAATCTTCATCATCGGTCCTTATTAAAATAAAGAATGAACAAAAGTGTAATATGACATGAAAATCCATATACGAACAAATGTCCATTGCTAGAAACACCAACTCCATGCAACATACAAAATGCAATGCAATACGAGAAAGTAAAAGATGCCTAACTCCATGCAACATACATAATGCAATGCAATACGAGAAAGTAAACAAGCTAACCTAATAGAGAAACATAATGTAATGTTTTTGTTATCAAGCTTCAGTTCCAACCTATTCGAATTAATGACAAGGGTTAATGATGGTGCCCCAAGTAAGGATACATGCAAAGGGAATAACAAAGGACACTTGGGTCCAATGAAAAATCATTGTGTGCTACGAAATAGTACCAAGAAACTTGTTGTGCCCAGAGTACAGACGAAGCATGCAGACTAGCTTTGTTAATGAAGGTAGATCAGAATGATCTGCAAGTCGTTGATGATGAGAACAAGAAAGAACCAAAGAACAACTTTTTGTAGGATGATTTTCAATTTTTAGAAGTTTTCTGAAACATATTTGAATGGTTTTATTTTTCTAACATATTTGAAATTTTTTGTGATTTTGAATGTTTTTAATGTTTTTTTGAAAGTTTTCTGAAACTATGTACAGGAAGACAAAGAAATGTGGATGCCCCTAGTGATAGATGGGATGTACAAGGGCAGAATGCCACGTGCATGCACAAGAAAGTGAAGATGCGAAAATGCCCCAGCATTAGGTGGGAGTATTCAAAGGCAAACTCTTCATGCACAGAAGTTAGATCATGGCCAATATGTATAGGTTCAACATGATGATGAAATTAAACCCAATGACGTGCTAGGAAGGAGCAAGGATGCCCCCAGCGTACGTTGGCCAAGAAACACATGATAGAAAGGAAGTAGAAGATTGTTTTTGTGAAAGGGAAAAAGGTGTCCGTAAACATGGAAAAAAGGTAATCTTATACACATGGATGTTCTGAATGAAGTAGAAGAACAATGAATGTTATGAATGTAGCTTAGAAGCCTCGCGATGAAGAAGTGATTAGCCAAAGGCAAAAATCGTGAGATGAGATATGGACTAAAGCAAGAGTCTAAACAAGGTCCAAAAAAAGACACTTGGTAACATACTAATCTTTTTCGCTCATAGAGATCCAGTGTGTGCATGTGGAAATTAATTACCTCTTGGAAGGGAAGATTTAATAGGAAAAAAATGAAGACAAACTAGCCAATGTGTAGGAATGATTTATTTTGAAAGGTGATTTGTGAATGGAAGGTGGAAGGAGAGCCATACATTGCTCTACTGCCAGCCAGGCATCCATAGCCCCGACATAGATGTATTTGATTCTAATCACAACATTTCTCTACTACTAGTCAGGTGTCTATATCCTGATAGAGATAATTGGAAATACCCCAAGAGAGAATAATATATAAATTTTGTTTTTCTTTTAGCTTTTAGATTTTGATTTTTGATTGATTTTGATTCTTTTTCTTTCTGGAAACTTATCTCAGCTCTATTGTTTTGACAAGGGGTTAAGAACCACTGATGGCTTGATGGAAGGATATGGAAGTGATTGTGATGATGACATTGGCTAGTGTCAACAAATATGTCCAAAATTTCTTCACAACAAGTTTATTAGATGTTGAATGTGATAGGATCTCTAAGAGGTCAGTCGTTCTTTAATTTACCAAGGTGATAAAAGACCAAGGTCAAACAAATACCATAGAGATAAATGTCGCAAAATGTGTGTGAATAGACTAACCAAAATATCATCGAAGGGATGAAAATGGTAGGAAGACTTGTAGAATAAATAGCAAGGAAGGGAAGAAAGAACATCCATGTGTATGCAATACCTGATTGCAATGTTTGATCTTTGTACCTTTGATTTTTTATGTTTTCTCATTTTTTTGTATTTTTGAATTGTTTTGATTTTTAGATTTTTGATAGTTTTTGGAAAGGTTGGGACCAAAAAAGTCACTTCGTGTGATAGGATCCAACAATGATGTTTGTGACTTCCTTGATAAGGGATATTAGTGTGTTTGTTTATCAAGAGTCATATTATCCCGATCTCAATGATCATGGTGAGCTCATACTCAATAAATGACTGTGACTTATCCTGAAACATGGATTTTGTATGTGGGAGCTTGAGTTCCCTATCTATAGGTTTATGCACTTTACGCCATACTTGATGGTTACATTGATGTGCGTTCTTGAATTGTGTTTGATTTTTAACCTTAAGATTATTGAAAGTGTTGGGAACTTTGGACTTGTTGTGTAATTTGAGCTTGATAATGAATTTGTTTGGGTTTCTTATAAGTGACTATGTGACCTTTTTGATCTAGAGAAGTGGGAGAAGAAAGTGAACATTTATATTTGATGATAGGAATGAGAGAAATGATGGTGGGCTCTCCCCAGTCATTGATAGAAGAAGAACATAATAGGTGAAAAGGATACGGTCCAAGAATTGAAAAGGATGGGCTACCAGAGGTGAGCCACTAATAGAAGATGACGAAGGGCTACTAGGATATGGCCCTAAGATGGAAGACAAGGGATAGAAGAGGATACATGGCCCAAGAATAGAAGAAGGATACTTGGAGGTGTCCCATAGATGGAAGAGGATGAAGGGCTACTAGGACATGGCCCAAGAATAGAAGGTAATGACTACCCCAAGGTGACTCATAAATAAAGATAATGGAGGGCTACTAGGATGTGGCCCCTAGAATGGAAGAAGATGGCAAGAGGGGCTACTAGGGTGTGACCCAAGTATAGATGAGGAGGGACTACTAGATATAAGAAGATGATGAGGGACTACTAGGATGTGGCCCAAGAATAGAAGGTAATGGGCTACTAGGAGGTGACCCACAAGTAGAAAATGGAGGGCTACCTGGGGGTGGCTCTAGGATAGAAGAAGATGATGGGATACTAGACGGTGACCCAAGGTGAGATTTTGATTGAGGAATGATGATAGATAAGGAATGATTGGGTAATGAGAAGATAGGCCATGGATCAATGCTAGACCCTAGCATCTCATCATGCTCAAAGGAAGGTGAAGATGGAATAACAGAAGAAGAATCAAGTTCCATGACTTTAGGCTCTTCCTCTATGTTCTGACAAAAGGGATCAATTTCTTCACTCCAATACATGAGCGTATCAAGTTCCAGAAATAACCCTTGTTTGCAATCCTCTAGAGGGATATCTTCATGTAGTCTGATTGTTCCATCATCCTGAGAGAAATCAATTAGTAGAGGTTGTTGTTCTTCGACCATAGGAGGTTGACTAGAAGAAATGGTTTCAACAAGCATGGAAGTTTTAGAAGATGTGTGATGATGTAGATGAGGGGAAGGTTTGACCTTATCACTCCCATGAAGAGTTTTGATAGTGCTTCAAAAATATATCTTAGCACATGGCTTCTTTCTAATGGTTCGACGTGGTTGCAGACATTGATATTTAGAAGATGGATGAGGAAATGGTATGATATGGTTGAAAGGGATCAAGGGCCGAAGAGGGATTGAAGTTGGAATGATAGCAGAAGATGACTCAAGAGAGGAAGTATATTTGGAGGTAGGTGTCTCATGAATAGATGATTTGGATTTGGACCTAGGTCATTTTTCTAGAAGATGACGCAATGTAGGAAGGAAAGTAGGATCACATAGCCATCTGTTAAGTTGTGACGTAGGAGTTGAATTGGATGATTGAATAGAGGGAATCCAAGTCGTGGAACTCTTTGATGGAGGAAGGAGTCATTGAGGCAACTGATGAAGGTGGTCTTGCGAAGGAAGGGAGGACCGTGACTCAAGAACCAAATTATATGTTTGATCAATGGAACTTTGAGTCACACAAGTCTTCAAAGGAGGAAGACATTTTTGAGGTGATTGAGAATGACTGTCCTTTAAAGAAAGGGAGGACCATGATTCAGGATTTGATCTAGGGGTATCTAAATTATAGTTCAGATCTGAATCTTCAGAAGAAGCATGGGAATCCAAATAGTAGTTTGGATCTAAATCAGAAGAAGAGTGGGGGGAACCTGAATAATAATTTGGATCAGAAGCATCCAAACCATACCACCTAACTATGAGTTGAAGGTGGGGAACAAGGTACCCAAATGGGCCCTCTAGTGTGAAGAACCAAATGAGGTTTAGTTGTAATGGGCCTCTTTTGATGTGAATGCCTAAATCTAGGTTCCATATTTTTGTAAGTATGAGGAACCACGTGATAGTCAGTCATTGTTAACGGTATTTAGGTACAAATTCCTAGATCTATATAGTGTGATGGAACTCCTTTAAAGGGAAGTCCCATGTCGATTTGGGAAGCATAATGACATCCAACTAGACATTTGTAAATATAGGGATTTTGTGTGATTTTCCAAAAGGGATCTAAGGACAATATATATCGTGATATTGCAATTATGATAATATAATAAGGTTTGGATAACAAGTTGCGAGTGCAAAGAATCAAATTCTTAAAAGGATTGTAACTTAGAAAGGATAATCATCAATGTGAAGAATAAATCATAAGACACAATCACACAATGTTCACCCTAAACCAACCAAACAATGAAGTACTTCATAAGTGACACCAAATAATAGTTTGACACATAAGATGACCAACGAAGTGTCACCACTTATGTCGAGTTCAGAAGCGAACAAGGCATAAGTGATAAAAAATAGTTAAAGTGATTCCCAAACAAGGTACATGCAAAGCAAGTTTTAATTCTAAACAAGACTTATCTCTCAAAAAGTGGGGGTTACAAATAATGAACAACGTAACAACACCACCAAGATACACTTAACCAAACTCTGTGGAAAAAGTAAGGTGTTTGTATCAAAATGATATTAATACGATGTGCATCAAGTAACAACGACACTTTTCAAAAACAAGGTAATGTTCAAAATTAAACCAAGGAAAAAGTATACCAAGGAGTTGTTAAAATCGTGTAGTGTAACGTTACAATCCAAACACTTAAGCCAAGTTCGCATTAAACAAAACATAAGTATCAAAAATGTTACGACATGATACAAGCAATGTAACCACTCAAAGGAGAACCTAATGAAGAACCAATCCTAACTACAAATGATGATCTTGACTTGGGTATCAAGATCAAATGGCTATCAATGACGTAAAGATGTACCCACACACTTTAGATGTTTAACAACCCAGCCACAAACATGGATGGGTGTAAATGGACACAAAAGTGGGGATATAGTCAATTGACAACACTCGTATAGTTGTTCCTCTTTTGATCAAAAAAGTTTCAAAAGAGAACAAAGGAAATAGACCAAGTGGGGGTGAAAAATGTTTGGCGTCACTTCGGTAGATTTTCACCTCATCTTACGGTGAGTGAAAACTAAGTAAAAGTGATGTCACACAAGTTTCACGATGAAATACACTTAGATCAAACTTAAGAGGACTCTTTTCCTTGTTCAAAAAATAAGGTTTTGAGTCCAAACAAGTTGTCACTTCGTGAGGGTTGAAAAGACATGATAATGGACTAGCAAAGTGGGCTCCTTGAAGAAATGACTTTCCTAAGTAGTTCACTCAACTAGGTGTCAATAGTTTGTCTAATGTGAGCTTGATTTGCCAAGGTTTCCTAAGGATTATCTCAGATTTACTTTACCCCCTTCTGATACAATGAGCAACTAGTGCATTCAGTTGTATCATCACTGGGGTCACGATATAGACAACTTTGACTCTAAACTCACAATGTATGACTAGTCAAGTGGGTAAGCAGAGCACTTCCTATTTCATCCATGAGGTTACTCAGTGGTGGATTACTTTAGGGTTCCTAGAACCACCCCCATTATTGTAGCTTAAGGTGTTATGCCAAAGGGGTTATGTTCTAGTTGAGTGGATAGGGATGTACCCTTTTCTGAAACCTGCAATACAATGTGATGTATGTGGTGTGTTTTTTATCTTGTTTAACTTAATGTGGTTTTAAGTAGCACACCATTTGGAAACCTACAATCAAACACATGTTAGTGGTTTTGTGTTTTGAACCTCCTTTCTTTGAAAAATGAATTTGGTCCTATACGGGAAAGGTTAGTAATTTTCCAAAAGATCACAATATCATGAAAGAGATTTTACATGTTGTTTTTTATTCCCAAGGTCACCAAAAGGCACGAGGGAAGAGCATACACAACGTAAAAAAATCAACTACTAATATGCAATGGAAAAATAATTGAAGTAACTTGTGAAAATGAGTTCATTTTAACCAACTTTTTAAAGATTAATCCATTACGCGAAAGTAAATCAAGTGTTTTGAAAGAAATAAGAAGGTTTTGGAAGCAGTGTTTTTGATTCCCAAGATCACCTAAAAGGCATGAGGGAAGAGCATACACGCTTCAAGGACCTCAATTAATTAAAAATGAAACATTCTTAACTAAGTTAATAAATTATGTTCAAATAACCCTGAAAATATTATTAGTCTCAAATAACCCTTTAAGAGTGTTAGAATAAAAGAAAACAATTTTTCAAACTATTAAGACATGTTAGAAAATGACTAGTTATATAATAAAGTCCTACCTTAAATAAATTTTTTTAATCAAAATCCTAATTTTATGTTTCTATTATGTAGTTCACTTCAATACCTTTCCAACACAAAAAAAATGGAGTCATTTCGAGTTTGGGAGAAAACGTTATGGCCTCCGGAAGATAGGTAATGAGCACAGTTCAATGCATATGTGCCCAGAATGACACATACATGCCTGTTTCGATGGATACGTGCCCAAAATGATGGATACATGCTCAAAATCATGGATATGTGCCTGTTTCGATGGATACATGCCCCCAAAAAATGGATACACACCTATTTTGTAGATACAGCACCCAGAAAATGGATACACACCCATTTTGATGGATATGTGCCCAGAATGATGGATACACGCCCTATTTCGATGGATACATGTTTAGTTTAGGACACCTACACGTGCCCCCGTAAAACTTGAAAAAATTCACAGAAATAAAAAATTCAAAAGAGCAAAACAAGTTAGTTTTTCATCATTAAAACCTATTTTTAGCCTTAACCCATTAAACATTCATGCAAAAGAGAGATTTAACCTTCTTAGAGTTAGAAATTTGTTAAAAACAAGCTATTAACCCTAAAAAACATGAAAGTTGTTAGAAATGGACATGAAAAATCTTAAAAGACCTCCATTAATGGAGGATGGACTAAGAGTCCCACCGGGTGTGCCAAATGTGAACAAGGAAAAGTTGCAAAAGCTTATAAAATGGGGTAAGAACACTCAAGAGGCCCCAAAAGCTTTAAACAACCATTCAATGGACCATCATATTAGAGCTAAACAAGAACTATCTCTTTGCATGCATATATAAACTTGAAATAAACATTCAAACCCTAGCATATCTAAATATTTCTCTACTCCATGAAAGCTATGAAAGATGAACCTATTAAAGCTCCTAGCAATCAGTTATGCTTGTTTGACAATCAAGGGTTTGAGAGTGAGATCTCACCATTAATGGCTTCAAGGCCAATGGTTCATCCCATTTACTCAAGCTTGATGTTTTAGAAATGCAAATGGTAAAGAAAATAGCTCAATAACAATGAAGAATGTCTCTAATCCTAGCAATAATACTATAGTTTATCCTAGAGAGGGGAAATGTTCTTAGGAAATGAGAGGGGGGTCTAGTCCTATTTATAGTTTTTGGTTTCCAAAGATGGAAAGTTTTGGGTGAATGTGGGACAAAAGGATAGTCCAAAAGTCACTTTTTGGCTTAGAAAAGGTCAAAACATGATTAGGACTAGTTAATCTAGGGTTAGGCTAATTAATCACGATTAGTGAGAAATTAGGAGTTTGAGAGGGTTGTGAGAGGACCACTCAATCCAATGAAATGGATTGATGACCTAGGAAGTTAGTGAATGGAGTTTAGAAGAGGATAAGAAGAGGATCTAGCCAATAAGAGGCTATATTAGCCTGTTTAATTGATTACAAGAGGAATATGACCAAATGGATGTCGTAAATGGAGAGTTAGATAGGCCTAATTGACGAGATGTCATCAATTTGCAAAGGGGAGGAGAGTTAGTGAAATATTAAGAATAATAGTGCTTTGATCAAACTACAAGTGTCTACACATGTAATTGGATATGTAAGAACCTTTTGATGCTAAATCTAATTCTAAAGTCTAATTGATATTCTACGTTATAAATTATATGTTAGAATAATAACTTTTTAAGATCTTCTATGTAAAAAAGATGGAAGAGACCTGAATAAAATATGCTAGATATTCTACTATGATTTATTGGGAATAATTAAGAACTTACACCAATAACCATCTCCATTCATATAATCTTGCTTAGCTCAGAGATTAGAGCATTGAACTTGTAATGTAACTATCATAGAACATCATAAATTAAAATCCTATAGACCACTAATGGTGAAGGAAATTGAAGTGGAAATTTGAGGCATATCTATATATAAAATATGAATTCAAAAAATGAATAGCATAGATTTGATAATGAGAGAATGTGGGCCAAGATCAAGCAATAATAAAATAAAAACGTACAAAGAGAGTAATGTTGCGAGAGAAAGGAACTAAACATGAACCAACATATAGCTTGTATATACAACGCATGAAAATAAAATTAAAATACGTGTATAAATAAGAAGTGGTGAAGTGTAACCACCACCTAAAAGGATAGAGAAGTGTAACTCACAGGTATCTTAATGAAACCTAAAAAAGATAAATATATGTGTAGGAAAAACCATGCAGTGGAATAAAAAAGTACGCTAACACCCCCATTGAGCATAAATTAGATAGGTAGAAGAATTTGGTCCCAAATACAAAGCCTAGTGAGGAAGTCAAGTACAAATAAAATCCCTCAAAAATTGGAGAACAAGAGAAAATCCATAGGAATAACACCTCCCAAAAATGAGAGAAAAGAGGAGTACAAAGAAAATATACCTCATTAGATAAGTACCCTGAAATAGAGTGATAAAGAAAATACGAAGAGAGGAATAGGTAGTGCCCCTAAAATATGAGAACTTGTTAACTCCCAAAATATATTGTAGATGTGGAATACTTATATCAGAAGAACCAATGAAGATTGAATCCCAATCAAGAATGTTAGATCTGTTGTAGTGAAATATTAAAGAATCAATGTAGAGGAAAAATAAACATGTGCAACATCATAGAACTATGATTGTGTCTACCTATTGCCTGATGGATGAAAAAATCATGTACATTATATAATGTTTGTCATGTCTAAATCAAAATATAATTCATATGCTTGTATCCTAAAACTGATTTTCTGGGGGGTTTAAGGGTAGAAAGATGGTTGTAACTAAAACTAAAATGAGGTGATACACCGAAATAAATGAGGGATTTGACTAATAAACATGCACAATATACTGAGAACATATTAATGAAGCACGATCCAATGAGTTTCAGCTAGATCCTAAGCAAATACTTTATTGTTGAGGGATAAATCACAACAACACTACAAATTATTGCACACTAAGACTATACAGAAACACCAAATTTGCAGCAAGGTAAGTTAATTAATTCATGGAATACAATTCACAAGAGTTAATAAAATAATACACACCACTGCAACTAATTAGAAAGGCAATAACTAGTTCTCATTCAAGGGCAAATCTGGCCAATGGCTTTAGCTCTCAGTACAAAAGTCCTCCTGTAAAATTCTCCCCTCATGTTAAATTGTTAATGCACACAATATATAGCAAAAATATTCACCTAACCCCCTAAAAATAGACTAAGTCTAACTGCACTTGCATGTTATTATTAACCTTTATTATGAATAAATAAAAGTTAAAATAGTCATGTTGTTACAAAGAGGCAATAATAGCCTTTTAACTCCAAAAATACATCTCCAGTCAAAGTGTAGTTGACTCATCTAATTCTGATGCAATAAATAAATCTGGGTGAATAATTTAGCTAATATTAGCCCCTTGCTTGATGTGTAAGTCTCCTCCTAAGTCCATGTAAATATTTTGTCTTATAGCTCATGTTGTGACACTTGTCATCTTTATCTTCTCCGTCTTCTTGTGATTCACTGTTTATGTGACATCTATGCACTTCACATGCAGATCATAATACTTTTTCTTTTTAGCTCCAATTTGACTTAGCTAAAAATCCCCTTTGTCTTACTTGCCACCTGTGAGCATGTGCAAAAATAATATTCTTCTCCTTTTGCAAATAATAAGGTAAGGTTTGACTTTTCTCCATGGTATATCCATCACCCATCATGGAATCTCTGGACTTGACATACACTTCATTAAAAAAAACTTTGGGCTCCTTTGATTATTTACATATATTATAATCATTGTTACTTGGCCCCCTTGGAACTCATATGGTTTGGACTATGATTGTGCATAATCATTCAGCTTTGATTTTACATGGCCACAAACTACAGTCAATGAACATAATTATTAGGGAAGCCCCCCTTCACAATGACTCAACCCTTATCATTATGTCGGTGATTTCAAACTAACTCTGATAGAGTTATGGTTTTCTCATTTATTTCCATGTATGTACTGCTTGAATGTGGTTTAGTTTAGAGTAACCATCAGGGTTTGCATTGGCACCATTGATCTATGTACTTTTGATTTTGCATCGTTGATCCTTAACTCACTGGGTGAGTTAGGTTACATGCGGTTTGGTTGGTGAGCTAAAACATCATGAACCCTAAAATTTTGCTCATTTTGTTCTATCATTTTGTAGGGTGAAACCCTGGCAAAATTTCTCCAGGTGATGCCATGAATGAGATCTTAAGCTCGAATCTTGGCTTCTGTGAAGTTCTCTACATGTATAATCTATCATTCCTTGAGTTTTATACGAATTTTCTTGGCCATCATTAGTTCATTTCGAGCTCGCTTTGAAGGCTTTCTAGTTGGTCATTCGAACATAGTTCGAAGCTCGTGAAGTGTCTTTTATGTACTTCATTTTATGACTGTGGAATGGTTGTTTGGAAACTTAATGGCCATCGTTTGATAAATAATGGGTAAGGCCCTGGTTGCATAGCCTTTGTAAATCCTCCATTTCATTTATCTTTTTTATTCTTTCATTGATTTGAGGTTGTATAACCATAATCTCTATGTTTCTTTACATAAATATGCATGGCCTTCAACCTTGAGCCGGTAAATGATTCTGAGTGCTCATTATTCACTCTGCACTTCGAGGGTTGTATTGTTCATGAGCTTGACTATTTATCATATCTGGGCAGTCATGATATTGCAAACTCGGTATCCATTTATCGTTTCCATATTTGACTCTGCTCGCAAAGGTAAATTCTTTGTATTCACCTGTATGCTTGAACTCACTGTAGAACTGGAATGATTTATGTGACTTTGGTGGTGGCGGTTATAAGGGGTTCTAAGATCTGTTCTATACATTTTCCGCCATGTATTCTCACCTTTCTTTTAACATCTGGGTGTAACTTTTTACTTCGAGTTGTGTATTGCTTCTTTTTTGGGTCGTTGTTTCAACACTTTGTGAGGAGCTATGCATATGAATTCGAGCTCATCATATTTTTAAATGCAGTGCACATTTTTAATGCTTTGCTCTTTTCACTGAATAGCTTCAACCGTTACGGCATGGTTACAAACTTGGTAGCTTGACATGTTAATATGGAAGTCCTTATGACTCAACTCCGATGCACTGTGTAGCTCACCCTACTGATGGTATAACCCATACATTTATCCTAAACTGTGATTTGATTTTACTTTTCTCTTTGTTGAATTAGATCACATAAGTATTTATTCACTACAAAGGTATGAAGTTGAATAGTTTTGTCTTGATTCATTAGTGAGAATTTATTAAAATTAACTTTCAATAATGCTTCTCCTCAACGTTGCTTTGTTCATTGATTTCTCGTGAAAATAAAAAAGGAATGTCTGAGTATGAAATATGTGCTCTGATTTAGATGTTTTTTATAATTCTTGAAAACTGAAAGCATGAAGGACTTGTTGATTTGATGTTGTAGATGATACTATTTTTCCTTTATGGGGTGATGGTAGCTTACTAATTTGATCTTTTATTTGTCAAATGGATTCTGCTTTAAGAAATACTTGAAAGCTACATATGAAGTCTTGACAGAAAACTCGCAATTTTATGAATACTTGACTCTTATGTGTTGTACTTGATCAATTGTTTGAGCTTGAATAGTTGTACCTACTTTTGATAGAAACTGTACTCTCATGCTAATGACAAAACAACTCCATGGATATTTGATTGCTTATGTTCCAAATAAAAAACCTTTTGTGAAATAAAATAGTTGTCTCTTTATACGAAGCTATCATGAAAATCTTGCTTCTTACTGTAAATCAATGTAAATCAATGAGTACAACTGAGTTGTGGGATCTCCATTGTAGAATACTTGAACCTTATGTTTTTGGTGGCTGTATGCATGTTTTGAAAGTGATCTTTGCAGAAATTGTTTCCTTTCATTTCATTAAAAATTCCATGAGATGTATTTATTCTCCTTCTGAGTTGAATTAGAGTTGCTTGTATCTGAATTAGTGGAGAAATGCATTTACATTGTGAACATCATCATAAGTCTTGTATTTGAATCTGATAAGTTGATGATACATTTCCTTTCTAAAGTATGTTGAGACATGCCTTGTATTATATTACAAATTTGTGCTTGATGGAAGATGAATCTGGAACTGATTGAGGTCTGAAACGATGTACCTTGCATTTCATGATCATTACAAACTATATCTTAACTTTTGCTTGCTTCCATGGCATCATGAAACTCAAGTCTGTTGTTCTGTAATAAATGCATATCATGTACCTGTACACTTTTTAACTAGTTAGAAGATATGAAAGCCATAGGAATTTCTTTTATCATTTGTTTGATCTCTTCTTTTGTCATGCTTACTTAAATTGATACTCTGGTTACAAATTCTTTTTTGTACTTGTTTATGATTTCAAGTTCATTTTTGAAAATCCATCAGTTTAAAGATGTGAATACATTAAGCATGAAATATGGAGCTTGACATACGTTTAATTTTCCTCTTTCAGGTACAACGGCAGTAGCTGGAGAAGATGGTGAAGAGGGAGCAGTGAGGACAACGAACAACCTGAACTGCACGAAATCTATCTAGCAGGTAATGATGGATTTTCAATATTTCTCTACTCACAGTCTTACATATATGCACTTTCATTTCTACTCTTGCTTTTCTGAGTTATTACCATGGCTTATGTGGGTTCACTGTACTTTATAGCTATGAAATAAATGAAAATTTCTTCATGTGATGAGTTGTATCTATTTCCTTTGCATTATTATTTCATCTACATGATGTAGAGTGAATTATGTACAACTCATACACAGTAGGAACCTTTCATTTAATCATAATTAATGAACGCAAGATAACTGATAATAGCTTAAAGTGAATAAAGATAAGTTAAAACATACTTCATCCCTAAAATGATTGTCCCTCTGCAAGCTTTGGGTTGTCTGTCTTCTTCCTATTGTGTCTTTCCCATTTGTGTCAAGATCTTGCACTGTTTCCTAAGGGATCTGGTGCATGATCATGATAGAGATGTGATGGAAATACATGCCTAGCAGAAGATAGGCATTCTAAAACTGGTAAAGTGACATTTGACTTCCCCTTTCTTTCTTAGTTAGGTCCGTCACAACAATCCTTTCCATCTGAAATGAAGTTTCGAGTTGTCATTTTTTCATGAGTACAGAAAATGTCAACAGGTACTTATCTATAATCCATAACATAGCATCTACTAGAAGTAGCTATTATATTAAGGTCTAGCTCATTCATGACTGCAAGAGGCATGATGTTACATGAAGCTCCAGAATCAAACATACAATTATGTAAGAGCCACCCATTTATAATAAGTGATGTTAAAAAGGGATCAACATCCAATTTTGTTTCCACTAAAGACGTTCCTTGATATACCTCAGGGGGATTTTCCATATCTTCTTCAGTTTCTTGTACTTCTGCTTCAGCAACTATGGGAGATGATTTATCATCAACTGGCTCTTTATTGGAAACAACTTCGTCTTCTTTAAAACCTAAATACTCAAAGGCCTACTTTTTATGCTCAAGGATCCTCAACAATTCCAAAATGGGAATTGTAATCTTTATTTGAATTAAAATTTAATCCATATCACATACATTATACTTGGGAAGAGGAGCATTGGAAGGCATTTTTACAGTTTTGGCAGATGGTAAAAGGTTCTTTTTATTGGGGTTTTGGGAAGAACTTCTTCACTCGAGATAGAGTTCTATTCAATACTTTTTATGAGGAGAACTTCTAAGGATATTATAAATAATAGGCATCCTTCCTTTCATTGCAGGAGCATGTCCTTTAATTTGTCTATTTCTGAGATTGTATTCCTTTTACTGAGCAACTGCAACATTGATCAAAAAAATTATATACTCACTAGAAGGAATCACCATCATACTTCTTGATCATAAAAGATCTTAGATACTCAAATTCATGATTAGGTAATTCAAAATATTGGGCCATATCATCCTCAACATTAATTTCAATAGGGATATATATAATCTTTTCAATATAAGTCCAGAAATCAAGCACAATTCGGGCATAAAGGAGTTCAATAGAAGATACATCTTTCTCACATTCTAGCTGGCATTCCATCATGCATACATCACTTGTAGGTGGATCACATGGGGCAGCAAGCATTGGTCACACCAATAAATGGCATGCTCTTCTTCAATAGTAACTACTCTTCCCACTAAAGGGTCAAGAACTGCTTTGTTATCTCTATAATTTTATTGCTTGCTACCTGAAACCATATTTCCTTTTCCTATATCCCGATTTACAAATCTATTGTGTCAAGTGTTTTGATGTTGATTTTGAGGATTGCGAGACAATCCCTTTTCAACTCTTGTTAATTTATAAGAAATTTCCTTAACAGCCCCTGCCAATTTTTTGACAACTTCTTCAAGGTCAATCGTCTTACTAGTCTAAGGCTTTTTTGGGTTAACCAACTTCACACTCTCCCTCTTTGATGGCTTTCCAGTAGATTTAATATTATTCTCAATTTGGGTAGCCCTGGTAAAATCATGTCTCAAAGTTATGGGATTTTTTTCTCTCAAGTAGTATGTTGCTTTCATATCAAATGCATCTGAATACTTAATAAGACAAGATTCATCACTAGGTCTTATACTTTTGGGAAATCTTGTCAAATTTTTATTGAATCTGGTATTTAAGTCTTGGACACACTCATTGAGATTCTTCTTAATGTTCTCAAATTCAGAAAATAGAAATCTTGGATCAGTTCTATCACCATATGAAACTTTGAATGCATTTTATATCTCCTTCTATGAATCAATTAATCCATCAGGAAAGTGTTTGAACTAGTCACAAGCATCTTCTTCTAGAGTGTGTAAAAAAAACTTTACACATACATCCTAAAACTCAATTTCATATTCCTCCATTAGATTGTGAAATAACTTTAAATGATGATCACCACTGGTAGCATTATTTCCTTAAAACTTGGGCAACCTCATTTTGATCTCATTAGAGACCTCATTTGGATAACCTTCAATGTCATCAAAATCAATAGGTTTATAAGTGTTAACTCTGAAAGGTTATCTAGGAGGGGGTCAGCCATGTTATTCTTTACAGGAGTTGGTGGAGGATGGTGTATCCAATGTTGAATAGGAGTTTGCTAATCAAACGGATCTTAAAAAGTCTAAGGAATAGGTTCTAAATAAAATCCCAGGTTCTCCTTAATAAATGAAATAATAGGATTAGGATTACCAGATGCTTCAAAAAAATTAGATGTGCTAGAGCAGTCCTTAACTAGTGGAATATCAAGCTTATTAACTTGACTGCAACTACTCTTTGAACTTTGATCAATTACAGGATTCCATGTCTGCTTTCTTTGCTGAACAGACTCTAACTTGAGAAGTAACTTCTTTTTGGGATTAGACTTGAATAAAGACCGCAATCCTTTTATTTTTGTAAATTCGAAAGCAAATCAATAGTTACAATGGAATGAAACCAGTCTGTCCCATCTCTTCTTTAGAGATTCGCCACAAGAATATCCAATTCTAGAAATAGATGGAACCTTCAAACAAAAGTGGTACCAATTATCCTATCTCATCATTTCTGTTATAATTTTTTATTTTTGCTAATTAAATTAATGTTTCCTTTTATTTTGGTCAATTAACAACACTCCGTTAATTAACTAGCTTCTATCACATTTTGGATGTCAATTAACGACACTCTGTTAGTTATAATCCTCTTTCAATTGAACAATTAGCTATTATTAGCCAATTAAGCCTATTTAACATGCATTTAATCAATAAACCCTTTATTGGCTAAAAACTCACTCTTCAAATGCTTCCAATCTTATCAAATTCTCTCAAATCACCTTCAAATAGCCTAAAAAGCTTATTCTAGCCTATTAATTAATCCTAATTGATTAATTAAAGCACCTCCAACTCCCATGAGTTGCTAACTCACTAGTTAAATCATCTAATCATGGTTAATTAGCCTAAAGTTACTTTATCATTTGTCCCACATTCATTGTGATTCAAACTTTCACCAAATAGAAAGTTATAAAAAGGACCAAGCTCCTACCTTCACACCTTACACCATACTTTGAATAGTATTTCATATAAAACATATGATCAAGAGCTTTCTCCATTAATTTGGCATAGCTTGCTTTCATCATTTTCATCCATTGTTCAGTAGTAGAAGAAGATCCAAGCTTGGCCTTGTAGCCATTCTTTAGAGAGATCCTTTCACCATCTCTTTGGAGAACATCATAATTTGATTGCTCATAGATCTAATTAGGTTCATTTTAATTAGCAATCATTTTCACTTAGTAGGAATGCTTATAGATTAGATGATTAATTTCATTCATTTATGCATTCTCATAAGCTATGATCTTGATGGTTCATTGATAAATTTTAGCTTAGCTCTAGAATACTAGGTGTTAGTTTTTTTAATTAGCTATTGCAAAAGTTTAGCATGTTCACATTTGGCACGCCCGGTGGGATTGATCCTTAGTCCTATGGATTTAATTTCAAACTTTTTAGATTAGTTTCAATTTTGTTGGTTTACTAACCCTATTTTGCATTTTTAGATAAATATGAGGCTTCTTAATTAGTTTAGTTAGGATTGCTTTCTTTTTGCGCTCTATGCAGGATTAAATAAGGTGAGCTACTGTCAAAATTGATCCAAATTGAAAAAGTTTCAAAATTTTTGAGAAGGTTTTCCAAAATTCCCATGTTTTGGTGATCTACATAACTACCTTACATAATTGCTTCTCTAGCCGCGCTAGTGCGACACTTACTGTGTTTTCTAACATAGATTCACGCAACTACTATTTTGGGTGCGCTACCACTATTATGTCCACTACCGCTAGTGTTCACTGGTATTTTTCTACTATTGTATTAAAAGGAACGTATTAGCGCAATCCTGTGAGTGCTAATGCAAACCGAGTGCTAGTTCAAGCCTATGAGTGCTAGTGCAAGCCTTTTGTTTACATACATAAGGATCTTCTAGAGGCCATAAATGTTTCTCCTGAACTCGAAACGAATTTGTTTTTTTAATGTTGGAATTGTATTGAAGTGAAATACACAATGGAAACATAAATTTGGGGTTTAAAGTTACCAAAAATTTAGGGTTTTCAATTTGTAGAAAACTATTCATTTTTAAAAATGTCTAATGCTTTGATGAATGTTGTTTTTCCATGCTTTAGTTGATGTAGACCAAAGCTTGTGTATGCTATTCTCTTGTACCTTTTGGTCATCTTGAGAATCAAAAATAAATTTTATATCTATCTTTTAAATATTTGTATTAACTTGGAAATTTCATTATTCATTTTTCTTAAGGGAATGAACCTTTTACAAAGAACTTTTATAGTCCTTTGATTTGAAGCTTTCCATTTCTATCTAGTTAGGCTAAAGTTTGTGTATGCTCTTCTCTTGCACCTTAGGGTGATCTTGAGAATCAAAAAAAAATTTGGTCTTCTTTTCTAACATTTGATTAAATTAAAAACTTCATCTTTCATTTTTTGGCTTAAGGGAATGAACAAATTATCAATTTTTGTTTAAAGTTCATTTGGTTTAAAGTTTTCCTTTACATTTATCTAGTTGGATCAAATCATTGTGTATGCTCTTCTCTTGCATCCTTGGATGATCTTGAGAATCAAAAGAAACTTCGATTCACTTTCTATTGGAAATTATTAAAATCATTCATACGCATGACTTAACACTTTCCAAAGACTTGGGATCTAAACAAACTCTAACTACACATGTGTTGTAGGTTTCAATGGTGTTCTAAACCTCATTTCTTAATCCAAAAGATAAAAAACACACCACACTATTCAACACAATGTATTTGTAGGTTTTGGTTAAGAACCATGGCTCATCTACTTTGAACTGGGGGAAGTGCCTTGGTATTAGCCTTAAAACCCATGAGGATTACCCAAGGAACCCTAAAGTAGTTCACACCTTGAGAGAACTGGTGAACGAAATGGGAAGTGCTCCGTTACCCAACTGACTAGTTTGCCTTTGTGAGATTAGCATCAAAATTATCTTCACGTGACCCCAGTGAGATACAACTGAATGCAATTTATTGCTCATTGTATTGAAGGGGGTAAAGTAAAGTCAGGATACTCCTTGATTTAGTCAGTGTGAAATTTCTTGGCAAACCATGCTCATAGAGATAGTTTGTGACACCTAGAGAGTGAAACAATAGGAAGCTTGTGGCTTGGAGCCAACTAGACTTTATCCACAGTGTTCTACAGATATCTCACGAAGCAAAAATTTTTTGGAGTCATAACCTTGTTATTCGAACAAGGGGAGAGTCCATTGAAGTTGGAGCCTAGTGTTATTCATCAAGAAACTTTTGAAGTGTTACTTTGTCCTAGTTTTTCACTTGTCTTAAGACAAGGCGAAACTCTGCCAAAGTTACGCCTAGTATTTTTCATCACCACTTGGTCTACTCCTTTGTTTTCTTGTTTCCCATTTTGGGAAAAAAGAGAACATACATACATAGTACTATCAATTGATTGTGTCCACCACTTTTTCACCCACTTACATCCTTCCTTATTGCGACTGCGATAGTAAGCATTGAAAGTGTGTTAGTATGTACTTTTATCTTGGTAACCATTATCTTGATAACCATGTTAAGATTATCATTGTAGTTAGGTTATCTCACCATTTAATTCCTTTGAGTTGTTACGTCTGCCCGCATTATAGCCATACAATTTTGATACTTACGTCTTGTTTCCTTTGTGAAACTTGATCTAAGTCTCTAAGTTGTATTGTTACGTTGCTCACATCAACTTCTTGCTATACTTAGACTTAGTTTTTGATCCCAACATTTCCTTGAGTTTTGAAAAGCATCGTTACTTTGCTCGCATTGTGGTGACATCATTTTGATACTAAAATATTCCTTTTTCCATAAAGCTTGATTAACGTGTCCAAATAGTGTTGTTGCACTGCTCGCATTTGTAGCCTCCTTTTTCATAACTTGGACTTTGTTTGTTTCTAAAAACTTGTTTTAGTATACCTTGTTGGGAGATCATGTCAACACCTTCTTAGTATTTAGGTCTTGTTTATTTTAAACTTGACCTAAGTGGTGATATTGTGTTGTCACTATTTACACTAAACCTATACTTGAAAAATGTAGGGAGTAACTATTCTTGTGATTGGGTCATAGTCTTGTATTTGATCGTTGTGTCCTAGATACTTGTTGCTACATGTACCTTTTGATAGTGTGTCATTCTTTATTCATTGGTGTCCTTAGTGCATATTGCCTTTGGACTTATTCCTATTCTTTATGACAATTTGACATCGTTATGCTGCTTGGTTTATCCTAGGGTCCATTTGAAATCAACCTTAGAGAAAACCCATTCTATTATGCCTCCTATCACAAGGATTGGGAATCAGAAATTAGGGTCCAATCCCTTTGTTTTTACCTAGGTTCATTGTAGTACATGTACACATTTTTCAAACCTTAGTAAAAAATGTTTCCTATCAAGCAACTCCTAAATCGAATTGAACATTGGAAAAGTTTCCTTTGTTTCCTTTGTGTTGCTAAATGTCTAGTTGGTTTCCATTGTGCTGCTCAAATTGACATAAAACTTTCTTCACCATAAATAATTTCAATCACACTATCTAGGTCTAGAAACTTATAATTAACAATGCCAACAATGAGTGATTATCGTAGGGTTCCCTATATATATGAAAATAGGGAATAAAAGTTTTGACATTACCATAAAAATATGCCCATCATGGCTAAGTACTATTTGGTTCTTTGTGCTAGAGAAACCGTCCAGTTACCCCTTTCCCCATCTTCATTTCATAGTCGGTGGTGTGATTCTGATGATTCTAATCCAAACTATCAATCTTCTAAGATATTCCTAATATGAACTATTCCTCTATTTCAACTCCTAAGTCATGGTCCTCCCTTTCTACATAGGACCCCATTTATCATTCACCTCAATGATGTATTCCTCCTTTGAATATCCATGTGACTCCAAGTTCCTCCAATCAAACATCTAATTTGATTCTTGAGTCATGGTCCTCCCTTTCTTTGCAGGACCACCTTTATCAATTACCTCAATGAATTCTTCCTTATTTAAAGATTCAGGTGACTCAAAGTCCCTCTAGTCAATCATCTAAGTCAACTCATACGTGGCAATCTATGGTAGACTTTTTACAATGATCCTCTTTATTTCCGACAATATGTCGTCTTCTAGGAAAGCCAATACCAACAAATTTCAAATCTTCATCTTTTTCCACTCATGAGACATTTGAATCCAAATCTACTTTATCTCTTGATTCATCATCTTTTGATTCTTCCGCACCAATTGGACCCATTTCTTCTAATCAACCTACTATGGTCGAATAACAACAACCTATACCGATCGATTTATTTCAGAACAAAGAAGTGATCAATGAATTCATGGGGTTACACGATGATGTTCCTCTAGAGGATTATGAGAAAGGATTCTCTTTAGACCTCGATACGTTCATGTATTATGGGGAAGAGGTTGATTCCTTTTGTCAGAAAATAGAGGAAGATCCTAGGATCATCAAACTTGATACTCCTCTTATTCTTCCATCTTCACATTCTTCATTGCATGATGAAATTCCTGGTTGTAGCATTGATCCATGACCTATCTTCTCATCACCCAATTTCTTAATCATGATTCTTTATCTCACATCACCGCAAAGTAGCCCATTCCTCAATGGGCCACCTCCAAATCTCACATCTATTTTGGGTCACCACCTGGTATCCCATCACCTTCTATTATGGGGCCACGTCCTAGTAGCCCCCTTTATCTTCTATTGTGGGTCATTCCTAGCCCATCATTATATCTTCAATATGTGGGGTCCTCCTAGTTATCATATATTCTTATTGGTGGGTCTTCTCCGGGTATCCCTTTATCTTCTATTCTTGGGCCATGTCCTAGTAGCCCATCATCTTCTATATATGGGACACCTCCAGGTAGTCCTTCATCTTCCATCTTAGGGCCACATCCTAGTAGCCCTTTATCTTCAGTCTATGGGACACCTCCTGGTAGCCCATCCTCTTCAATTCTTGGAATGTATCCTTTTCATCCATCACATTATCCTTCTATCAATGATTGTGGCAAGCCCACCATCATTTCTCAAATCAATCCTCTTCATCCAATTTCTTCTCCCACTTCTTGGGATCAGACAAGTCATGTATTAGCTTATAAGAAACCCAAACAATTTCTTCATCAAACTAAGATCAAAAATTCCAAGAGCTCCAAAGCTCCCAACAATTTAAAAAATCATAAAGTTTAGAATCAAATGTGATTCAAAAATGCACACCAACGCAACCATCAAGTATGGCACAAAGTGCATAAACCTCTGGATAGGGAACTCAAGCTCCCACATACGAAATCCATGTTTCAAGATAAATCATAGTCATTTGTTGAGTATGAGCTCACCATGATCATCGAGATTGGAGATAATATGAATCTTGATAAACAAACATGCCTAGTCTCCCTTATCAAGGAAATCACAAAAATTGTTTTTGGATCTTATCACATTAAGTGACATTGTTGGTCCTACAATTTAAAAAATACAAAAAAGAGAAAACATTAAACATAAAAGGTACAAATAATCAAACATTGCAATAAGGTATTACATACACATGGATGTTCTTTCTTCCCTTTCTTTCCATTCCTTTGCAAGTCATCCACCATTTTCATCCCTTTGATGATATTTTGGTTAGTCTATTCACACATTTTGTGACATTTATCTCTATGGTATCCATTTGACCTTGGTATTTTATCACCTTGGTAAATTAAAGAATGACTTGACCTCTTAGAGATCCTATCACTATCTACATCTAATAAACTTGTTGCAAAGAAATTTTGGTTATATTTGTTGACACTAGCCAATGTCATCATCACAATCACTTCCACATCCTTCCATCAAGCCATAGTGGTTCTTAACCCCTTGTCAAAAAATAATCAAGAGAGCTGAAATAAGTTTTAGAAAACAAAAGAAAAAAATCAATCAAAAATCAAAAGCAAAAAGCAAATTGATATATAACTCTCTCTTGGGGTATTTCCAATATCTCTACCGGGGCTATGGACACCTAGATGGCAGTAGAGAAATGTTGTGATTAGAATCAAATACATCTCCATCAGGGCTATGGATGCCTGGCTGGTAGCGGAGCAATGTATGACTCTCCTTCCACCATCCATTCACAAATCAACTTTGAAAATAAATCATTCCTACACATTGGCTAGGGTGTCTTCACTTGTTGTCTATCAAATCTTCCCTCCAAGAGGTAATAAATCTCCATGTGCACACACTGGATCTCGATGAGAAAACATGATTAGTATGTTACCAAGTGTCTTTTTTTGGACCTTGTTCAGAATCTTGCTTTAGTCCATATCTTGTCTCACAATTTGTGCCTTTGGCTAATCACTTTTCGTCGCTAGTCTTCTAGCTACATTTTCCATATCCTTACATGACATTCACATTGTTCTTCTACTTTTTCCAGAACATCCATGTGTATAAGATTTCCTTTTTACTATGTTTGAGGGAAACTTTGTCCCTTCTTTCAATAAACAATCTTCTACTTCTTTCTATCATCGGCTTCTTGGCCAGCTTACACTGGGGGCATGCTTTCTCCTTCCTAGCATGTCATTGGTTTAAGTTCATCATCATGTTGAACCTATCCATATTGGCCCTAATCCAACTTCTGTGTGTGAAGAGTTTTCCTTTGTATATTCCCATCTAATGCTGAGGGCAACTTTGCATCTTCACCTTCTTACACATACGCTTGGCATTCTTCCCTTGTACATCAAATCTAATGTTAGGGCATCACCGTTTCTTATTTTTCTTCCACATAACCTCTAAAAAATTTAAAATCCAAAAACATTCAAATAATCATTCAAAAATCAAAAACCATTGGTAAAACATTCAAAAAAACCCAAAAAAATTGGTAAAACAATCATCAAAAATCCAAAAAAATTGTAAAATTCATTTTTTTTCAAAAATTGGTAAATGACATGCATGAAGTTGAAGCCTGTATCAAATGCATTTTCCTCAAACATTGAAATTTTTCCTACAAAACATCTTTCTTAGGTTCTCACTTGTTCTCACACAACGAATCATGATTCATTTTGATCTACCTTCATTAACAAAGTTTGTCTGCTTACTATGTCTGTACTCTTTGGAAAACAACGAGTTGTTTGGTACTGTTTCATAGCACAAATGAATTTTTTCATGGGACTAATTGTGTCCTCCATTATTCCCCTTGAATGTATCCTTGCTTGGGGCACCATTTTTAACCCTTGTCGTTAAACACGAACATTCAGGAACTGAATCTTGATAACAAAAACATTGGTGCAACTATCTTGAATGTTGTTTGTTTGAGTATGTGTGTTTGTACTTGTTTCCCTGTTAGGTTAGCTGGTTTACTTTCTTGTATTGCATTGCATTATGTATGTTGCATGGAGTTAAGAATTTTTAGCAATGAACAAATGTTAGTATTATAGCTTTTCATGTTATTTTACACTTTTTTTGTATGCATACATTTTAATAAGGGCCGATGATGTAGATCATATGAGCAAAGTGATGAAACAAAGTTGTTTATTGAAAAGATGGATGCAAAGGCTATTTCCATTTTCATCTATCAATTCTCATTACTATTCAATTTTTTTTCCACTTGGATTATTCTATCTGTTTCCTTTCATATTTTTAATCATCGATTGACTTCTTCTATCACCCCATCGACACTCAAGGGGGCATCCTCCATTCTACTAATTTTTCTTCAAAAATTACTTGTTTATGCTTGTCTACTTTCTTTGCAGTGATGTCACTTACGCCACCCCAAAGAGGGAAAATGTAGACACCTAAAATCCACTTCCACATTTTTAATGCTAAAGTGGTACAATTATCCTCTATCTCATCATTTCCATTATAATTAGTGATTTCCACTAATTAACTAATGTTTCCCTCTATTTTGGTCAATTAACGACACTTCATTAATTAACTAGCTTCTATCACATTCTGGATGCCAATTAATGACACTTTGTTAGTTATAATCCTCTTCAAATCAATTAATTAACTATTATTAGTTAATTAAGCCTTTTTAACATGCATTTAATCAATAAACCCTCTTATTGGCTAAATCCCACTTTCAAATGCTTCCAATCTTATCAAATTCCTCCTAAATCACCTCCAAATAGCCTAAAAAGCTTATTCTAGCCTATTAATTAATCCCAATTGATTAATTAAAGCATTCCCAACTCCCATGAGTTGTTAACTCACTAGTTAAATCATCTAATCATGGCTAATTAACCTAGAGTTACTTTATCATTTGTCCCACATTCATTGTGATTCAAGCTTTCCCCAAATAGAAAGCTATAAAAAGGACCAAGCTCCTACCTTCACACCTTACACCATACTTTGAATAGTATCTCATATAAAACATATGATCAAGAGATTTCTCCATTAATTTGGCATAGCTACTTTGCATCAATTCTACCATTGTTGAGTAGTAGAAGAAGATCCAAGCTTGGCCTTGTAGCCATTCTTTGGTGAGATCTTCTCCCTCTCTTTGGAGAACAACATAATTTGATTGCTCATAGATCTAATTAGGTTCATTTTAATTAGTAATCATTTAACTTAGTAAGAATGCTTATAGATTAGATGAGTAATTTCATGTAGTTTTTATCATGCATACTCATAAGCTATGATCTTGATGTTTCCTTGATAACTGGGTGAGTCGAAGGTCGGTGAGGACTAGTCAGGTGCATCTGGATAAAGCATAACACATTGTCATGGTACATGGAATAAAATCACATCGTCGACCTGATCTTGGTGCAACTTAATTTGAAGCAAGTCCCACCCCCGACCAATGACAGGAGCTTAGTACTTCTGGGAGAAAGAAGGTTATCACTATGACGGATCGTAAGGACTTGAACAATAAAATACCATATAGCTTGGTAACTAATGTGCAAGGTGAAAGAATGGAACTTTAGATATTTCATTTGCATAACATGATCTAAACACCAAGGTTTATTTGAGATTGAGTCAACTTGGGTTATAAACTGGGTGAGACTGGTTAGCAAAATTACTTATAGTGGAAAAAAAGGTGAATTCAGCTATTGTAGAATAAGCATTGGTGGATGGTAGTGTAGGTGAGCCCCTAAAAACACAAAATGTAACTCATGAAGAAAACTAGTTGTTTTTAATTGATCTTTGAAGGCCCATAATTGCTTGGATCGACCTTGAAAAAATTAGTAGTTGTCATAGAAAGATAATTTTGAGCCCAAAGACTATGATGCTTGCAATAGAACAATTTATTGAAATTACTTGTATAATTCAGATCATGAGCAGAAATATAACACCAAATAACACAATATTCTAGAATAATGATCTCAATATGCAATTAGAATAGCTTCGACACTTCGAGGGGGCAACCTCCAAACCATACAATAAGACTCAAATGCTCCAAATGATGATGAACTACTACCTAAAATCCCCTATATATACTATTCATATGTTATGGCCAACACCAAGGTCGACCTACTAAGCATGAGAAAGTATAAATGATATAATAAAATGATATGGTAAGCCACAAGTCGGCTACTCATATCCTAATACAAGCAATAGGTTAAGGGCATAGCATGCCCTTCCCCTTCAAAGCAACATTGTCCCCAATGTTGAGAAGCTCTGGGTGCTGCTGCAAGAATGTCATATCTTCCCATGTTGCATCTTCATTGTCCATATTCTTCCACTTGATCAGGTACTCAGTAATAACCCGTGTCCTCAATCTTTTAGTGCATGTTTGAAGGATGCATTCAGGTTCCAAGATGACTCTCCCCTCCTCATTGAGCTCAGGTAACACTATTTGGGCTGATACTCTCTGTCCAATTACTTTCTTCAGGTAAGAAACATGAAATACTGGATGTATTTTGGTTGATTGTGGAAGTTCTAATTTGTATGCTACAGTACCAATCTTCTGCAATACTTGATAGGGGCCATAATACTTCAGTGAAAGTTTGTTATCCTTTTGTTGTTGTTTCAAAGACATTTTCTTATATGGTTGTAACCACACAAAAACCCAATCACCGACTTCAAAATGCCTTTCTGTGTGATGTTGATCAGCCTGTTGCTTCATGCGGTTTTGTGCCATGACCAAGTTCTCCTTGAGACTAGAGAGGACCTCTTGTTGATACTAAATGTGTTCTTCTACTGCTCTAACCCATGGTTTTCCTCTCAATGATGATGTGATGGATGGTGGATGGTACCCATAGAGTGCCAAAAAAGGAGACATTTTAGATGAAGTATGGAAGGAAGTGTTATACCACCATTCTGCAAGTGGCAACCATTGGACCCATCTTGCTTGTTTATCTAACGTAAAGCAATGGAGATATCCCTCCAAACACTTATTTACAACTTTTTTTTTCCCATCAGACTGGGGATGATAAGAAGAGCTACGAGCTAACTGAGTACCCAAACATGAGAATAAATCAGTCCAAAAATTACTAGTAAATATAGGGTCTCGATCACTTACTATAATCTTTGGTGTCCCATGAAGCTTCTGAACTGTGTCCATGAAGGTTGTTGCTACCGTGCTTGCAGCAAATGGGTGTGCCAAGGCACAAAAATGAGCATATTTGGTGAGTCTATCCACCACAACCATGATGACATTTTTTCCTTCAGATTTAGGCAATCCTATGATAAAGTCCATGGAAACCTCTTCCCACCGCTGGCTAGGAATAGATAGAGGTTGTAGAAGACCTGGGGATCGAACTGTTTCACCCTTATTTTGCTGACAAACCATGCATTCTGCCACAAATTTTTGGACATCCCCTTTGAGACCTTCCCAAAAGAAATCTTGTTTGACTCAATGATAAGTCTTCAAGAATCCAGAGTTCCCCCCTACTAGAGAAGAGTGAAGCTCAGATAGAATCCTATTTTTAAGAGTGGAGTTCTTACATAGGTATAATCTATCTTTATACCATAAAGCATCCCCTTTCAATATAAATTTTTCAGACATGCTTGGATCATTCTAGAGATGATGAATGAGGTTTTGTGTGGTTGGGTCATTTCTCCATTCGGACCTTGCCTCATCTATCCAATCTTCCTGTAATATGGATATGGCACATAACAAGGCTGCAGTTGATTCATCTTTCTGCGACAGAGCATCCGCAACTACATTCTCCTTCCCTTTCTTATAGATAATCTCAAAATCATATCCCAACATCTTGGAGACCCATTTTTGTTGTTCTTCAGATGATAAATGCTGCTCCAAGAAGTATTTCAGACTATCATGATCTGTCTTCACTTTAAAGTGTCTTCCTATGAGATATGGTCTCCATTGCTTTACTGCATGAAGTATGGCTAGCATTTCCTTCTCATAAGTCATCTTGGAAAGATTCTTACCTTTGAATTGATGGCTCAAAAAGGCAATAGGATGGCCTTCTTGCATGAGAACTACCCCCATACCCACCCCTGATGCATCACATTCAACAATGAATGTTTTGGAAAAATCTGGAGTAGCCAAGACTGGAGTGGTGCACATGGCCTCCTTTAGTTGCTCAAATGCTTTGGTTGCATCCTCACTCCAATGGAAGGATTCCTTCTTTAATAAAGTTGTGAGAGGTGCAGATATGCTTCCATAATGCCTTACGAATCTTCGGTAATAACCTGTAAGCCCCAAAAATCCTCGTAGATTCTTTAGGGTTTTTGGAACCTTCCACTCCATCATGGCTTTGATCTTATTAGGATCCACTTTAACCCCTTCATGAGAGACAATGTGACCCAAATATTCAACCTCCTTGAGTCCAAAAGAACACTTAGAGGGCTTTGCATAAAGTTGATGTTGCTCAAGGGTTTCCAAAACCTTATTTACATGATGCAAATGTTCCTCCCATGTTTTGCTATAAATTAATATATCATCAAAAAACACTAAGACAAACTTCCGCATGAATGACTTAAAAATAGAATTCATCAAACTTTGAAATGTAGAAGGTGCATTTGTGAGTCCAAAAGGCATTACCAGGAATTCATAATGGCCTTCATGTGTCTGAAAGGTAGTTTTATGAACATCCTCATCCTTGATTCTGATTTGGTGGTATCCCAAATGAAGATCAAGCTTTGTAAAATAAACAGCACCATGCAACTCATCAAGCAAATCATCAATTACAAGAATAGGAAACTTATCTTTGATTGTGTACTTATTAAGTTCCCTATAATCAGGACACATGCGCCACATGTCATATTTCTTCTGTACCATCACTACTGGAGAAGAATAAGCACTCTGACTATGATGGATAATTCCTGCTTCCAACATCTCTTGTACAATCTTTTCAATTTCACTCTTTTGCACATATGGGTACCTATAAGGTCTGATGTTAGGTGGTTGACTTCCTGGTAATAACTGAATAGCATGATCGTGATCTCTCTTTGGAGGTAAGCCCTTTGGTATATTTTCAAATACAACAGAGTGTGCATCCAACACTGCTTGCATATCTGATGGTATAATGTCCTTAGAATGATGAGCCTCCAATGAAAATAGTTGTGCCACAAATCCCTCTGCACCCTTTTTTAGCATTTTGTGCATCTGATGAGAACTTACTATTTGTGGAGACTTTGCTCTTAAGCCTCTTAGCTCAAAATTCCTTCCTTCAGAGTGAAATTGCATGAACAAGTCTTGGAAGTTCATCTCAATGGTTCCCAAAGTGGTAAGCCATTGAACCCCTAACACAATGTTTGCTCCTCCCATAGAAATGGCATACATGGGACTATTTAGTATGTAATCTCCCATGGAAAGCTTAATGCTATGGAATTTTCTAGAACAAGTAACAGTACCTCCATCAGCAATCATTACTTGACATTCAGGAGCTGGATAAATGAAGCAGTTTAGGTGCACTGCTAACTTATGATTGATAAAGTTGTGAGTACTTCCTGAATCAATCAACACTGTGACCCTCTATTTTTTTAGGAATCCAACCACCTTTAGGGTTTGGGGGGTGCTAATACCTAAAATTTCATGGCATGAGATTGTTGGCTGAGGATCTCCTGACTCCTCCTCTGGCTCAACCAAGACCTCTGACTCTGAATCTTCATCCTTCTCTTCATCTTCACTAGGCCCATCAATGTAGAACAACTTCTTTTCAGCACATTTATGTCCTGGTCCAAATTTACTGTCACAATTAAAACATAAACCTTTTTCTCTTTTTTCTTCAATTTGTTGAGGTGTCAATCTAACTGGTCGAGGGAGTGCTGGGGCCAAGGTGTTGTGATCTCTGGTATAAGTGAAATGTTGTCTCCTACTTGAAACAAATTTCTCCTCTTCCCTTCTTTCCTTAATCATTAAATCAGAAACCTTATGAGGATTAAACATATCCACCTCATGCTCAATGTGATCCTTAAGACCCCCGAAGAAATAGGTCATTCAGATTCTCTTTAGTAATATTTTCCACCTGTAGAGAAAGGTTTTGGAAGTGATGAATGTAATCCTTAACAGATCCTATCTGTCTCAATTTTGCTAATTGGCTGAAGTAATTATCTGACACACTAGAACTATAGTGTAATTGTAACTCTTCAGTGAACACTGTCCATGTAACATTGAGACCACTCTTCTACCTTTGAGCACATAACCATCGATACCAGATGAATTGGTCAGGTTCGAGATACAAAGCTGCCATGGTCACCTTTTGTCCTAGTGGAATCTGATGTAGTTCAAAAAAATTCTCCATTTGGTTGATCCAATTGAGTGGATCCTTTCCATCAAACTTACGCATCTCCACTTTTGGAAACATAGTACGGGCCTGCAGAGTGCTCGTATTTGGATTGTGCACACTCGAAGATCCACTCTGGCTCATGTGTCTATTATGTTGACCTGAGGATCCACCTTGATTGACATAAGTATGATTACCCATCATATACGTACTGAAGTTTTTCATGAAATCCTCCAATATTTTTCCAATCCTATCCACATCTTCTTTGTTGGCTACCCGAGATTCGAGGTCTCTCAGGTTAAACTCAAGCTGGCTTACTTTGTGGTATGTCGAAGTAAACCCTAACCCTGAGGAATCTGTAGTTATATCTTCTGTCTCCAACTCCTCAACTACTATCTCATCCTTTTCTAGTGTTTTACCTGGAGTGATGGGATTCTTTTTTCCTCTTGTGGAAGGCCCCGCCATGATGCCCCAAAATAGTAGGATGTAGGGATCACAGTCAAATTTTAGGGTTTCATATTTCAATACGAATTCAGCCAAATATAAAAAAACTTAAAGAAAAAACCCCAAATAATTTTTTTTGCTTTCCGAAAATGTAACGAATTTGAAAAAATTCCACAATTTGCACCCTAGGGAGTGATTTTATGAAAAAACCTAAATTTGTAATAACTTTTGCAAAATAAATCAAAAAAGTCTAAAATTTTCAGGGAACCTTACTTGAAATGTTTTTCAACTCTGGTAAAAATATCTCCCACCAATTCACTTTGGTTCGCAATATATGGTGGAAACAAAAAATTAGGGTTTTTGCCCTAATTTTGGCCCAGATCGCAGCTCTGATACCACTTGTAATGAAATTACTTGTATAATTCAGATCATGAGCAGAAATATAACACCAAATAACACAATATTCTAGAATAATGATCTCAATATGCAATTAGAATAGCTTCGCCACTTCGAGGGGGCAACCTCCAAACCATACAATAAGACTCAAATGCTCCAAATGATGATGAACTACTACCTAAAATCCCCTATATATACTATTCATATGTTATGGCCAACACCAAGGCTGACCTACTAAGCATGAGAAAGTATAAATGATATAATAAAATGATATGGTAAGCCACTGTTCTCTATTTTTTCTCTCACCAAATGCCATCAAAATCTAATTTTGATGATGCCAAATTTAAGGGCTCGAGGATACCTTTCCAACAATATAAATTTTGTGAGATTTGGAGCAGGGAATCGAAAGATATAGCCCTCTAAAATTTTGCATGTCAAGATGAATAGGAGCTTGACACGTGGCATCCTTTGATTAGCTCGTGGATTACCTCTTGCCAACGTGTGCATTACTTTTAATTTTTCCATGTGTTGGTATTTCATTGGGTCACTGGGTTAGGATTTACTTCTTTTCTTTCCTTTCTTTTGCAAGCAAGCCTATTTATTTATGAAAAGAGAGCCAGTTAAACAATGTCACGCTCCTTACAAATGTCAAACCATCCTTTGCCTCGAATAACAACGACCAAGCATCAACTAATGAGTAAGCTCCATACTTACCTCATAATTTTCCTTTTTTATAGCCCCTGATTGAAAATCGTGAAACATAAGGCAATGAGAAAGCTCCATGTTCCTTGGGTTTGTTAGTCTTTCTTGCTTCGTGCTTTCTTTTCATTGGTTCGGGGCTACTCCTTCACATCACAAATTTTAACTTGTTCGGACATAGAAACTTTTGGGCTCCATAAAAATGTTTCCATGTATCCCTTCTTTGACCTCCCTTGACCTTTCCAGACCCGAATCCTTACTAAACTTGATTTATTTCGTGAACTTGAGGTTCACGCAATGCATCTACTTTGAAGTTTTCTGGAATGGTGACACATGTCCACATTTAGTTGTTGATCTTGCGCCATCTATCATCTTCTAACTCTGCCGTGTTTTATTGATTACATTGGCTTTACATTCGTTGCGGACCCAAAATTCTTTGTAACATGGTTGATTTTGTAGACTTGAGGTCCACCGAAGCCTGCCTGCTTGAAGAGTGTCGGAATGTCGACACATTTCCTATCTTTGATCAGTGATCTTCTGTTGCATGGCCTTGCTGATTTTGGCATTGATTATTGATGACCAAATGCATTTTTTAGGTATTTTTAAAAAGTAACCTACCAATGCCTTTAAACTTAGTCTCCTATGGATCTTGGTGGCTTTATGAGTGTCCTGCAACTTTTCTTTGTTATACGGCTTTAACTTGCTTCTCGTGGGTTTAATAAAAACCCATCTAATTCCTGGACCAATGCTCCTTTGTTTCGTGGATTAGGAGAACCCACAAAATACTAAATTCCTCAATCACCCGCGAGTCTGAAGCTTTTATACTTTGATTTACCAATCAATCGAACTAGTCCCCCAACATTTCTACTAAATCCTTTCTTTTATCTTGCTAAGGCACAAGATCTATTACAAATTGACACTTATCCTTGACTCAAACTGATCTTTGAAGAACGCGGAGCAATAAGAAACACATAGAATCAATTAAATTTATGGGGATTCCATGAAAAAGACTAGCTCAATCCAAGGAACTAGATTGAGCTCCAACAAGTCCAATGTGATTGTTGAGGGAAAATTTTACCTAGGACCCCACCAATATTGGACGATGTAGTATATTCCCATGGGTTCGATGTGATTTTGGAGGGAACAATACTATCCAATGCCCCACCTCTCCTTCTGTGATATTTCTGGCCATCACCCTAGGGCCTTTAATATTTTATTTCACCCACCTATTCTAATAATCCAAAAATAATACAATATTATGAAAATATAAAATAATTACCTATGTGAAACATACATGCTCCTTTCCTAACTTTAAGCCTTTTGATAATTTGTATTTAGCACTTTACATCCCTCTACTACTTATGCTTCATCAAACACACTAAATAGTTAACACACATTACCACCATGGGGGCATATCCAGGCTATGAGCATATTACATACCAATCTTACTTTTATCACATATTTCACACCTTATAGATTTTATCTTAGGGGATTCCTACCACATTGGGGGAGTACCTAAATTAGGGGTATCTATACACATTTATTATGATTGCACCTCTTGATACTAGTTCATTATGTACGCCATACTAATATAATACTCACAGAATATGTTATACATTTCTTTATATGGTGATCACATTACTTAATTTTATTAAAAAAACTCGACTATGATCCATGCTTACTTGATTAACTTATTTTACTAGTTCACTACTAGTGGCCCCATGCTACTGCTTTAATATATTTGTTTTCTTACACATGACATTACTTGCTCATATGATTGATTTATCGCATAACCTTTCTTATTCACATGATTGATTTCTTACATGATACTACTTGTTTACTTGATTGATTTTTTACATTACATAATTACTTGTATGAAATTACTTGACTTGTATTACATAACTTGACTTGACTACTTCGTACACTTGCATATTATATTCCTTTACTAATATAGGAGATTAACTACTTCAAATTATCTATATATTTTAAATGTCTTTCATGATTTGATTCTTATGAGACATTTATTGTCTTAACTAATTTGTGCATTTGTCTGTCGTATGCCACTAATTGCTATATGACATTGTTTGGTTTTGATATTTTTTTCTCTAACTAATTTGTGTAATTGTATGTTGTTTATCGTGTTTTCTCATACATGTATGTCATATATCATGTTTGTTTCATACACTTATGTGCTCTATGTTTTGTTTTCTTGGTATACTTGTAAACTTTATACTCTATTTACTCATTTACATGGATGTAAATGTGTGATTTTCATTGCTTTTTTTTTTTTATGCTCATCTACATTGGGGGTAGAATACTCCTCCTACTTCCAATGATACATGCTTGTTATATTATTAAAATGGAACAAAACATCCTAAGATACATTTCTTGTTACATCCTTGATAGGATCACACATGTTATGAAATATTTTCTTACTTTCTCAAGTGATTTCCATTAGACACAAATTGTTAGAATAGACTTAGCTTACAACACACATTGCTTTTCTATGCATTGTGTTTTATACACATTTATTAACACACATGAATTATTCATGTAATTACTTGAAACACATTAATTGAATTCATTATTAGTTATAGGCCTTATGGTCGGTTCACACTATGATTCTATCTTGATTCACATCACTTTTTAAACATGGATTTGTTAGCAACTTGACTAATAGACCGCTAGTTCTTGCACATTGCTAGTTATCAGGCTTTATGATTGATTACACACTATGATTCTATCTTGATTCACATCACTTTTTAAACATGGATTTGTTAGCAACTTGACTAATAGACCGCTAGTTCTTGCACATTGCTCTTATCACTTTAGATGATTACACACTATGATCTAGCACATTGATTGTTACATGATACTTAGTGTATATTGATTGATTATGAAAATTCTTTCTACACATTTCTGTATGCACATCGGGTGCTAGATTACATGTGATCAGGGGATCATTTCTGAAAGTTCCCTAAACATCTATAAATGGTTTCAGTGCAAAAGTTCATCTCGAGAGCTTTCCAACGACTGTGAGAACGCGACAAACGGACATCGAGAGCTCTAGATATGTTCGGTCCAAAGTTCGGTCAACAGGAAAGTCAACTCTAGTCAACTGGTCAATATTGGACCAAATCGCACTGTGGCACGTGGCTTGCCAACACTCGTCGAATTCGCTCGATTTGCCTATCGGGAGACAACAAGTGGACTACAGGATTACCGAGTTAATTATTTCATACCACATTAGAGGGGTCAAAATTATATTGGTAAGTCCACTTTCCAAATGGCGCGCATATATGCCAATGCCACATATATATATATTAATGTGTATACATTAATATTAACTCCTACACAGCCGCCAAACATGTGTTTCCACGTGGAAGAAGGTGGTAAGCGGTGGTAGGGGGGGCCGGTTATAAGCCCAACGTGGTCATTGACCACTTCATTGGCACGTGGAAAGGCTTAATAAAGCCTAAACTATTGTCAGCCGCTCCTTATGGGATTTGTATCCCTTAACAAATGCGCCTCTTTGGGGATTTAATCCCATGTCAAACAAATGCCGCGCCAAACATGGGAATTTAACCCATTTAAAAATATATCCGCCCACATAGGGATTTAATCCCATTTTTCATGTACGGGTGAAGGCTAATATTAGCCTATGGATGATATGCAATGCATATTTTTTGGGCCCTAAAAATGTATAAATAGGGTAACTATTTCATTGTAATGGGACACACATTACACACACACAAAAGGCAGAAGACAAGTTCAGAGCTTGGAAGGCGAATGAGAAATTGTTGTTGTGTGAAGACCTAAATTATTTTAGGTATTATTATTTTGATTATTATTGACCTATTATTTGTTAGGCAATAATAAATTAAATAGTTGTGGCTAGGAGTTATTCAAACTACCTAGTCGGCCCATAGCGCCACGCCAATTACTTGCAAATCCTGGATTGTCAACCGGATGTGCTAGCTTCGCATTGTTTGCGTCGGGAAGGCCGATCACAGCCGAAGGAGATTGTGCATCAAGAAGGTGGAAGTCAGTGCTATTTTTCACCCTTTTCATCCAAAGGTTTGGTGTACTGATAGGCAAGTAAAATTCCATTAGGTTTTCTGTGAAAGTACTATTGTAACTTACAAGTTTTGACTAGTGGAACGGTTCGACCATGAACCCAGAGACGTAGGCAATTGCCGAACTCCATAATCAATCTGTGTGCAATTGTCATTATTGTCTTGCATTATTTTAAATTGATTACTTAAAAGGAGTAAATTATCGGCAAATAATTAAAGCCTACAAGGGTTCGAGATCAGGAAGTAATAATTTGATTATTTTCGGATCAACATGATTGCGACATTTATTGTTACACATTTCTCCATACACATTCAATTGTCTCGTTACTTGCTTACTACATGATGTTTATAATTGATTACTTCATGATTTTTCATTTCTTACTACGTGATGATTTTCCCTTTCTTGTTATCATTACTTATTGCATGTTTTTTTTTGCACACACAAGCTAACAACTAACAATACTAACACTAGTCAAGTATGCCACCTCTTATCAGTCATGTTTCTTTTTGATGGGATTCTCATGTCAGGTGCTATTTTTCACCCTTTTCATCCAAAGGTTTGGTGTACTGATAGGCAAGTAAAATTCCATTAGGTTTTCTTGTGAAAGTACTATTGTAACTTACAAGTTTTGACTAGTGGAACGGTTCGACCATGAACCCAGAGACGTAGGCAATTGCCGAACTCCATAATCAATCTGTGTGCAATTGTCATTATTGTCTTGCATTATTTTAAATTGATTACTTAAAAGGAGTAAATTATCGGCAAATAATTAAAACCTACAAGGGTTCGAGATCAGGAAGTAATAATTTGATTATTTTCGGATCAACATGATTGCGACATTTATTGTTACACATTTCTCCATACACATTCAATTGTCTCGTTACTTGCTTACTACATGATGTTTATAATTGATTACTTCATGATTTTTCATTTCTTACTACGTGATGATTTTCCCTTTCTTGTTATCATTACTTATTGCATGTTTTTTTTTGCACACACAAGCTAACAACTAACAATACTAACACTAGTCAAGTATGCCACCTCTTATCAGTCATGTTTCTTTTTGATGGGATTCTCATGTCATGTTGTGTCATGTCATGTATTATGTTTCCATGGATCCATTAGGTGTTGATTCATGTGTTATTATCATACTACTCATCCTATCAACTATTATGTTATCTTGTTGAATCTTGTCAAAGAACTTTCAAGATATGTTTCATTCTTTTGATGATGCATACACTATTGTTACATTCTAATTTATACACATTTATTATGATTGATTTGTTAAATCTATCATGAATGCTATCAAAATATGTTTGATCCCATGATCATACACATTTTTGTATATCACATTGGTTTATCTCTCAAATGATACACATTGCTTGTGTTAGTACATTATTTATCTTATGACATATACACATGTTACCATTTTAGTTGATATATTATTTTTGGATTATATCATTGCTCATATTGCTACTACACTTTTACATGAATAGCACTTTCTCTTTTGAGATAATTTATTCTTTACAATATCCCTTATCTCAAAAGGGGGAAATATTATGGGGTTTTATAAGACATTCATCCAAATTTCAGATTTAGTATTTTAAATAACACGGTATGATGATATGCACATAGTTACTACATCATGACATCTATATGACAATTGCATCCATATATGGCTTCACTCATCAATCCTAATTAATGTGGATGGATATACGACTTCACTTAGTAGGCCTGATTGTTGTGGATGGTTTACAAGTTTCACTCAATGTAATCAATTGTCACATATGGTTTATAGGATTCACTCATTAATAAAAATTACTATAGTCTTATTTACATTTGATTACTCTACCCTTACACACTAAGGGAAATCAAGTGTATATGTTTTATACATTTTTCACATTTTTCAGTTACTCTAACCTAACATTAAACATTGGGGGAAATCGGGTATACATGTTTCATGATTTTACTTTTTAGTTTATGTTATTTAATGATATGATATTAGCATATGGATTTTGCTTTAACACATGTTTTTACATGTGGCACGCAAGTTCACTTGTACAACTATACACATGTGACATGAATGAGAAATGAACACAAAAACTCCAATATCGTGTAGACCTTGGCCTCATGGGAGGTTTATGTTTCATTGATTTATATTTTAATCCAGTAATCTTCAATTATTAGATTAAAATGGATACGAATGTAGCTGACATTTGGTGATTAATAGTTTGCATTAATTTCATACCATAAGTCATTATACAATTGATTGACTATTTCCTACACATGCCTTGCTCAATAAACACTACCACTCACTGGGTCACACTTTTTATCCATCATTGTCCAATGAAAACCACATCCTCAAAATATAAGACATGTTTTCAGGCATTGTTTCCAATAGATAGATTGCATTATTCACTATACTAAGACAAACTTGGTCATGTATAACAAAGTCACTTGACCAACTATATAAAATCAAACAAATTTGTCCTAGTAACTATTTTACACCTTAATTAAATTCTAGTGTTATGGAAATGCACACAAAAAAAGGATGTAAGGTTTTGTAACATTTAGACTATTATGATCAGTCAACTTCCAACATTAACCATTCACAATTAGAATAATGCATTCATGCATGCAACAACTAATAAATGATAAGTAATTACTCAAATACATAAGAGAAGAGAGAAACTTAGTTGTACATGGAAAAACATGGAGGATATGGATGTGCAAGATGGTAAAACAGATAGATCAAATACTAGAAATACTTTGTGTTGATTGTGGCACTGGAAACTAAGCAGGGGCAGGACTGTACAACTAATGTATGGTCCTAATCTTATTTTGACAATCCTTACCTGGAATTATATGATCTTGGACCCTTTCAAAATCTATATCTAAAACTTCTTGTGTGCTTCGTTTTCCTATAAATGACCTTCTATGTATGTCGCTCTTGCTTGCACAACTTTGGGATGACCTATAATAACCTACAACAATGTGGAAACTCGAGCAACCTACAAAACCCTTCATCAAAGAATTAGTTAACCAAAAGGATAAAACATGTGTTTGGTTGAGGCTAGAATACCCTTGGTGGTTAGACTCCTAGTTACTAAACCAATCCAATTGTTCCATTACATGTTTTCATTGCAATATCAAGCCTTGTGTAGTTATCCTAGGTGCTTATGCAAGTGTGAACAACTAACCAACCCCTTATGGGTTCCCTCGTGTCTTTTGACACCAAGATAACATGCTAACTATATAGTTTAAAATGTACCTAGAAAAATAGTAGTGTGATTTAGTGTGCCTTGGCTATGTGACCTGATCCTTTATTCCTTGAAACACTCCAATAATTCTTGGAGTGTTTGCGCTCTTACTGAGACATGACTCTACGATCTATACGTGCTTGAAAATGGAGGAAACTAGACTCTTTGACCTAGTTGAGTGATTCAAACATGTATTCCGTATTGCTTTAAATAATGTGTAGCTAATTTGGGTAGATTTAGGAAACCTTTGAGTGATTTTGGAATGATATTTGTAATAGGGGCTTGTAAGAGTGTTAGATGAGTTATAAAGTGACATTGACTTGTTTATATAGCCTTCCGTAGGTGAAATATTCTAATAATATTCACCCTAGGAAGATGATTCAAATTGAAAACAAAGTTAGTGAACTCAAAGAGTCAAGACCATACAAGTTGGACAAGATCGGACCCCACATCCTAACCTAGTTGTATGGTTTTGGACAAAGAAGGAGAAATGTATAACAAGAAGTTTGGACATGAAGCATAAAGGTCATTTACTAATTTTATCAGATAATATTCCTATAATTAATGAAAAATTAGAATCTAATGATAATAAAGTCATGGGAGAGATAAAGAGATGAATGTGAGCCTTTTTTTAGCAAGGGAGCATGATCAAACTTAGTGTTGCACAAGGACAAGTTACAAAATGTTAGTATCCACATTCACCCCTTTAAGTGTATAATTGAAAATTTCATTCTTAAAGAAAAAATATATTTGAGTGTGCACACACACTTTGTCTTCACTTACATTGGTTCTCTCATGTGTTGGTGTTGGCATGCTCCGTGATGAAATCACAACATAGAGTGTAGTCAATGTCTATAATAGAAACTGAAATTTAACTCAAAATAGAAATAATTCTTAGAACTTTAAATTGTGCTAAAAAGGCAAGTAAAGATAAACAAAACATGCAAGGAATACACTTGTTAATTTTGCAAAGCAAGGAACTTCCATTCTTATTGTGCCTTGGAGACTTGGAATTGTTTTAGAGATGTCAAAATATTAGGAGTGATCAGACCTTAATTTTGTGCCATAAGAGAGGCCATAGTGGTGAATACATCCCAACATTGGAGAGAGTGAGGAGAGGGGCAAAAATGACATAAATACAAAAGTATAAATTACGAAGAACTTAGTTTCTTCAATTCCTTCCACTTTTGGGAATATGGTGAGAGAAGAGGAAAGATCATAATACAAAGAACTTAGTCTCTTCAACACTTTCCACTAAACCCACAGACCATATTTTTGCACATAGATCTAGGTCTAATTTGTACCAACTTGAATAAAATCAAACCCTGGAAGGAATGTACATTGTCATCCCTCCATAAGGTGTTATGACACTAAAATTGATCATGTAGATTGTAAAACATCATAGGGGAGAATGATGCTATGCCCCCAGACCATGTTCCTCCAATTGGATTTGAATTAGTGTAGTGAAGATGGAATGAAGTATGTCATGTTATTTGTATCATGCTATTTATGTTATGTCATCTGTATTCTAAAACTACATGAAAATTCTTATAAATAGATGATATAATTTGCAAGACATTGAAATATCCAAATAATATGTAACCCTATTTTGGAATGCCCATCATGGTCAAGATTATACCACATTCCTGAATATACTGTACAATTTTTTCCTTTTTTGAATTATACCACATTTCAATATTCATGGCCTTTTCTGAGGATCTAATCCCTATGTAAAAATCTACTCATATATTATTTAGTCTATCCATAGATGTAGAAATTATCCTTATGAATTCCTCCTTTTTTGAGGAACATGTGTGATAAATCATTTGAGCACATGTCTAAATTGAATAGATGTATACCCATGTGTAATAAGTTAGATAATTTGTATAAGATCACATAAAAAGGATAGAATGTGACCACCATTGAGAACTTGTGCCTGCAAAAGGGGTTATGCATGGTAGAGACCATGATGTAAATAAAAAACAACATACAACATGAAATAAACAATAATACATGTGTAGAGACAATAGAAACAAAAGAAAAAGTCTTCTATCATGATCATAATCCAAAGTAGTAAAAACATAGAAACAACATAGTAAGTATAAAACATGTCACGAACCACAATAAAGACCATAGTGTAATCATAAGAGTATAAAACTGAGGGTGTCATAAGCAAGAATTCAAATAGTATAGCAATAGAAATAACATTGTAAACAATAAACATGTCATAACACATAGTAAAGACAATAGTGTATTCATTAGAGTATAAACAAAGTGTGTCATAAGCTAGAATAATACAATAATAAAAACAAAAGTGTATAGCCCAGTATGCAATAATATATAGAAACATAGTTATATGTAAGCGTGAAGTTATAAATATGGGACACCCACAATGTCACAAGACAATTGCAATAGAATTAATAATGTACCGTAGTTAGAAAACAAGTGCATTCACGTAATTTAAGCATGGAACCACAAACATGGGACACCCATGGTGTCACAAGACAATCAAGTCCCTTAGACCATATAAATAAAATTAGCATGTCACTGTAATCAAACAAGACAGTGAGTCAAATCACACATTAATCAATCAAGGAAGTAATCTGTATAAGCAAGTAGTGACAATAGTATATGAAGCAAGTATAGACAATACTAATAACAACAATATAGATAACAAGATAGGTTAACATTGCACAAGATACATGTGTTAGTTCTGTTAGCTCAAATGATATCAATAGGCACTATGTATATAAATAAACATGATGAAGAAGGTATAAAATAACATATAATGAAACAAAAACACATGTATATCATGGTGGGATGCCCCCAAAAGAGTAGTGTATGGAACCATACTAGCTCTCGTCATCATGTATCAACATGTTTGTGTCCTACATCAAGATCAATATACCTCATGAAAAAATGTGTGTAAAGAGAAAAATATGATATTTATCAAACCAACATGACAAACAACATGTATAAAGTAACAAGATAACTAAGATAACTATAAGTAGGCCCTAATTTTTCAATTTTGTATATATGTAAATGTTTTCATATTTTGTGATTATTTTAATTTTTTTGAGTTGTTTTGAAAATATTTATGTACAAGAAAGGGTGTAGGACAAGATTCTAGTGGTCGTTGAAGAGATCATCTATGTCAGGGTCAAATTCAATGCGATCTAAGGGAGTAAGACCCCCAAGAGGAGTGATGTTCACGTTAATATCCATAATAGGTGGATCAAATTTCAAGTATTTTCCATGAATAAAATGTATGTCATGGAATGATGAATAGGTGGCCATTTATCAAAGGCATCCATTTCAAGTGAATGTGAACGTATCAGACATGGGGGTTCTTCCAAGAAGTATGGTGACAACACCATCCACTTTTAACATAATAATGTTAGCAATGAGGGCATTACAATGATTAGTGTCATGTCTAGATATGTTGTGATAGTCATAAAAGAGATGGCCCAATTTCTTGGATAATGTTCTAGTATATTGATGCCACAGAGATGGTAGAACAAGTAACTCAATATCTAACAAGATAGATAGTAGTTCTCGTGGATTGTCAAGATGTGCCAGAATAGTCATAGAACAAAAAAATAAAATAGGATTTAGTGTATCAATAACATGTCGCAATGGATCATACTCAATACGCGCTCTCTCTTTTTTGAACGCGCTCTGTACGCGCCCTCGGCCCTCGGCCCTCGGCCCTCTCTCTGCCCGCGCCTCCAGCCCTGTGCACCCAGCCCTCTACCCGCGCCTCTCTGCGACCTCCCAGGATGGTTAAACAAAGGCACGGCGGCCAGTCCTCTACCCGCGTCTCTCTGCGACCTCCCTGGATGGGTACACGAAGGCACAGCGGCCATGGCGGTCTGAAAAACAGCGGGGATGATGGCAGGCGCGCTCAGGAACCATTGCGAACTGAAGCAGATCATGTCCTTTCGTGGATTGATCAGGCCTTCTGTGATGCTAAGACGGCTCCCAACCCTGCTGGTTCCTCTCATGGGGACGGATCTCATCTGACGCCTTTACCGAAGACACGTTCTTCCTGTGCTGATCACTCTGCTGTTATTGGAGTTTGCAATAATGGTAGTGCTGTAAACGGCGGATCTCCATTACAACCTCTGAACCGCTCTTCTTCAGTGGATTTACACACGAAGCTCACTAAGACAGACGGTCCTGATACCAGGGTTCATGTCCTGAATAATAACCCGCACAAATCGGCTACATTTAAAGATATTTTATAGGTAGGAGCATCGCGCAAGGGACGAGCCCCAACACACCTATGACCCCTGCGGTTACAAACCCCAGCGTTGCATTTGGGAATGAAGTCCTTGATTCAGAACGTTTCTACGTAGAGCATGCCCTGATCGGGAGATTCAGTGGGCTCTGGCCAAACCTAGCTACCCTTCATGACTGGATTACAAAACACTGGATCCCGATTCTATCTGGTAAGTTAGATCTTCCATGTGCGAAAGGTACTTTTATTGTTGTTTTTTCCTCAATTCGGGATAAGGAAGTCATAGATAAAAAACTCTGGGCTTTGCAATCCCACTACTTGGTTTTGAAACCCTGGTTCCCATCTTTTAACCCAATCATTGAATCCTTTGCCTGCAAACCAGTCTAGATTAGACTACCCCATTTACCGCTCTAGTTTTGGGACCGTACTTGTCTAACTGCTATTGGAAATACTTTGGGTCATACCCTTTTCATTGACCCCCAAACCACTGGTTTCACGCACACAACCTTTGCTAGAATCCTTGTTGAGCTGGACACATCCAAAAATTTACCTGCAAATATAGAACTTATAGTCCAAAACAGAACTTGGACACAATCATTAGATTATGAAGGCTTGCCCTTTAGATGTAGAAAGTGTTTTGCTACCGGGCATACCGCTGATATTTGCGGAGTAGAAAAGTGAAAGAATGGAAAAAACAACTGGTGGAAAAATGCTCTTCCTGAACACCTAATTTTCGAAGCCAAAGAGGAGTCAAGTACAGATACTAAAGATGATTTTGTCTTGGAAACCCCTCTTTCAAAAATTCCAGTTGTTGAATGCGCCAAAGAATCTCATTTTGTTGGTGGCATTTTGAAAGATACAAAAGCTGATAATGAATCCGCTATCCCAGTTGGATCTATGGAGGATAAGGAAAATATGCCTCCTTGTTTCAATACCCTAATGACGAAGGAGGCTACAGGCTGGATTACGGTGCGTAAAAATAAAAAAAAAATCTCCAAATATACGGCTTCTCCGCCTCTCTAGTTTCTCGATGCTGCTAGGCTGGTCATCAATGTTTCACTTTCTTTGTCGAGCAGCAGCTGTTTGATCGCTATAAACCAGTTGTTTTTCTGCTGATTTGCAGCTATTCGTCTTGAGTTTTATTATGTGCAGGTTTTTTCCTGCTTCTAAACTGCGAAGACTCCATCAGGGTGGGTAACGGTCAGCAAAAAGAAGAGATTCTACCACTCTGATGGGTAACGCTTTTGCTGGGTAACGCTTTTGTTGTTTCTCGGCGGTCGTTTTACTGTTTTTCTGCTGTTGTTTTGTTGTTATGTCTCGTCTGTGTAGCTATTTCTGAGCTACGTTGAGCTTCACTGTAACACTTGGATTTTGATCCATTAACTCTGTTTCTCACTCCTATTCCGGCTCTCAGGCCTCTTTTGTTTTCAAGGGTATAGTCCCTTTCAAAAAACTATTTGCCAATAATTAAAAAAAACATGTCGCAATGGGTAAAAATAATCATAATAGATGTATCATGACAAGCCAATGTAACAGGGACAAAAGTGTTTGATGTAGTAGGTTTGAGGTGATAATGCCCAGGACTAGTAGACTTAAAAAGATAATGAAACATAGATTCATCTTCATTAATAGGATTAAAATTTAGCTTATACAAATTTTCATTAATAAGTTCAATAGTCTTAATATTAATATCCAAGGAAAACTCGCCAGTGTTAGCTTCTAGGAGTGCATCTATATTATATTCAAGTAGTGGTAGTAATTTATTAGTACATCAAATTTGTGATTAGGTTCACCTACAACATATGTGGACAATTTATCCACAAGTATGGGTTGTTGTGGAGGAGTGATACTGGGTATTTGAGAAATAAAGGTATTTTACAATATTTGAAGGGATCTGGGTTAACAACCATGGTTACAATATTCACATCCGTCATGTATGAACTTGAGACATTGATGAACATTAGATGAGACTGTTTTCATAACATGAATCCAAAGGTGACCCAAATGAAGATTATAATGTGAATTTGTGTCCATTATATGAAATATAGTGGGAAACATCTTAGGGCCAACCAAAATATCAAGAGTGATAGCATCTAATGTAGATCGTGCGATGTTATCAAAATACCTCACATTAGTAATGGTTATGTCCACTAAATGCATAGAAATTCCCATTTTATGAAACAAAGAACTAGAGTAGACACTGAGACTATAGTCATTACTAATCAAGACACACTTAATAATGAAACCTTGAATTTGTATTATAATCACAAGAGATACATAAGGATACTCAATAATTGTAGGTCAGATATCAACCAAGCTAAATGTGATTGCCTTATCTATTGCTTTAAATGTGTTCATAATAGAGATAAAAATGAAAATTCGCATGGTGTAAGGTAATGTAATAGATTATAAAGTATCATATACTATCTCCTTATAGATGGGTATTTTTTTCAATAATTCAAGAAAAGAGATCTTAGCAGCGGTATAATTTAATTGATCCAAGCTACTAAACCATTTAGAAGGGGCACTAAGTTTAGTAGAAAGAGCCATAGATAGGGGAGGAAATGATGGGTTGACCCTAACGGGTTGTTTAGTATGACAAGTTGTGACATCGTTAATGTCAACATGCTTAGAGGAAGAAGCAAATTGAGGTGGATGTTATCATGTATGAGGAATATATTTATCTTGTATATTAATGTATGTAGGAGCCTCATTAGTCATGGAACAAGTAGAACTATCATAGAGCCCCCCAATGCTAGACGCGATATGGGTATGGACCTGGTAAGAGGTATAATAACCCATCTCAGAATGAGGGAGTGACCCCTTAGGTTTGAGAAAATGATCATAGAATATTGAAGGAAGATTCATGATGATGTAGAATATCTTTATATTAGAATAAGCAATGCTAGGGTCATTGGTGTTTGATCAATAGATTGTTTGAAGAGTCAAGTGCACCAAATGTTTATCCCCTAATTAAATTCTAGTGTTATGTAAATGCACACCAATAACAATTGTGTAAGCGCTTGTAACAGGTAGACTATTTTGGTCGGTTGACTTCCAACATTAACCATTCACAATATGAATAATACATTCACACATGTAACAACTAATAAATTACAAGTAATTTCTCAAATATACAAGAGGAGAGTGAAATTTATACATGGAAGAATATGAAGGATCTAGATGTGTAGGATGGTAAAATAGGCTTATCAGAGATTGGAAATGCTTTGATGTTGATTATGGCACTAGAGATTGAGCAGGGGCATGACTATATAACTACTTTATGGCCTAGACCTTATTCATACGGTCATGACCTAGATTTGTAAGGTCTTGGATCGTTTAAGAGTCTATATTAGAAACTTCCTATACACTTTACCTATCTAGAAATGACCTTCATTGTATGTCACTCATGCTTACACAACTTTAGAATGACCTATAATAACATGTAATGATGTAGAAACCATGAAAACTTGTAAAACCATTCATTAAAGTATTAGAAAACTAAAAGGAGAAAACATGTGTGTGGTTGAGGTAGAACTACCCTTGGCAATTAGAATCCCAATTGTTAAACCACTCCAAGTACTGCACTACATGCTCTTGTTGCAAGATCAAGCCTCATGTAGTTCTATTGGGTACTTGTGCAAGTGTGAACAACTAACCAAGCCCCAAGAGTGCCCTCGTGTATCTTGACACCAATATACTTGGAAAACTATATAGTGTAGAATGTACCTAGCTTGGTAGTAGTGTGATGTGGTGTGCCTCAACTATGTGAGCTAACCCTTTGTTCCTTGAAACCATTTAACAATTCTTGGAGTGACTTTACTCTTTATAAGACACATATTTATGATATTTGCATGATGAAAATAGAGGAAGCTAGATTCTTTGACCTAGTTAAGTGCTTCATACATGTATCAAGGACCACTCTAAATGGTTTGCACTACTTTGGGAAGATTTAGGAACCCTTTAAGTGCTATGGAATGATATTTGTAATAAGATCTTGTGAAAGTGCCAAGTGAATTATAAAGTGACATTGACTTGTTTATACAACCTTTCATAGATGAAATATTCTAATAACGTTGACCCTAAGAAGATTAACCAACCCAACAAAAATATTCAAATTGAAAATAAGGTTGGTGAACTTGAAGATCCAAGATCATACAATTCGGCCAAGACCGGACCCCACATCTTAACCTAGTTATATCATTTTGGATAAAGAAGGATAAATATAAAACAAGAAGTTTAGACATGAAACACATAGGTTATTTGTTGCTTTTATCAAATCATATTCTCAAAATTGATGAAAACACAAAGTGTACTAATAAGAAAGTTAGATGAGAGCTAGAGAGATGAATTTATTGGATTCTGAATGTGAGAATATGTCTTAACAAGGGAGCATGATCAAACTTGGTATTGTTACCAAATTTTAGTTTCTGCACAACCCTAACAATCACATTTTCAAATTCATAAGTTACCCTAGTTATTCATGTGTCATTTGATTGAGAATATCTTGTCATAATGGTCATCTATAAAATTATATTAACACAACCCATTCTAAGGGCATTACACCTCACATCTTTGGGCTACCTAAGAGATCACAAAAAAGTGTCTACTTACAAAAATAAATCTCTCAAGTGTATTCAACTAACTTTAAGTTTGTAGACATCATTGAAATATGCCATAGTTCATTTGCAATGCTATAATACATGTCAAAGATCATTTTCAAGTACTAGAGGTTCTAATATGGTCTACATTGCCAAAAGCACATTATGATATGTATGTGATATACATCTTACACACTTTCACTAGGTGGGAGGATTACATGGGTTCAATGCCTCTTTAGAGTAGTGATGTGTAGGTGTGATGGGTGCCACACAACCCAAAATAACCAACCCATTTTTAAGTTACCAAGTAAAGGAGAAGAAGAAATCCATAATTAATTGTAAAATTATGATCACAAAATTTAAACAAAAAAATACGAAGCTACAAACATAGGGGAACACAATGTCATAACCTATATTTAGCCACAATCAACAAGAGATGAATATGACTAAAGTAGATAAAGTTACCCGAACGATTTTTTCCAAAATAGGTGACTTCATTTAGATTATAGAAGTAAACTCCTAGATTTTCAGAACAATTTGACAATAGTTTGCACACCCTTCTTGTACATTTCTAGAACACAGTCATTACATCTCACTCCAAAGTTAGTGCAATCATCTATAACCATAGTTTTTACTGTTAGAGATCGCAAGAACTAAGAAGGGGGGTGAATCAGTGCAGATTAAAATTTTAAATAATCCCAATACACAGTTCCTTAATTAATTGCAACAATATACCATGATCATTTGATCAAACACATACAGAGAGATAAACACATATAACACAAATTTTATGTGGGAAACCCTTAAAGGGAGAAAAACCCACTGTGAAACCAAGGCTTTATTAAGAACACCAATTCCAAAGCATACAATGACCTTGGTTTCGGTTGAGCATCCACTCAACCTATGAAGCACCCACTTCAGATTCTCTAAGCACCCACTTGAAGAAAAAACTAAGCACCCACTCAGCAAATTTAGCAAGCTGCAACTTGCAATGAGCAACCACCCCTATAATCTAAGCTTTCACTTAGAAGAATATATTAGAAAATAAATTGATCATATAATATCAATATTTCTTACATAATGGATTATGATCACCTTTATATTTATGTTTTTACGCACAGATTTACATCACTCTCTCTCCATCTTCAAACACTCTCCCACTCTGTCTTAGTCTTTATACATCCATCAGAATTGATTCTGAGTCTTTGTGTTCATCTCCAGTTAGTTGTTCATTCAAGATTCATTCCGGTCTATGTTTCTATGTCTACACCTCTAGCTCAATTATACTCCCTTCATCTCATCTGCATACACTTCGCTCATTTCACCAACAATCTCAACATTCTTCTCATCAGTATTAAATAGATGAAAGTATTTTATTTTCCCACTCTGACACTTGATTTTTCTATTTTCTAAGTGCATTAATTGTCCAACATGTTATTATTGGAGCAAGGAATGGTTATGAGACAATTTTAAAAAAAATCTCATCAATCTAGGATTTTTCTATTTTAAAAATAGCGAATGTAACCATCTTTTGAAAAAATCCAAGAACATTAAATTTTGACACCTAGATCTCGAGATATTCAAAACTCGGTTTTGACTTATTCATGGCGCACAAATTCCATATCATCACATTCAATCCGCAATACCCCACCTTTGATCCTTTTCATTGATTTGTTCCCGAAACACTTGTCCAATCCGTAATGAACCATTTCGTAGAATTTGTCGGATTTATTCTTTGTATCGTGGTTTTATCTTGTGTTTCATGACTTTCCTCCTTTACTCATGACTCTTTCTAGTCATCCACGAATTTTCTTATTTTCTCACGGCTTTGTTCCACTATCTGTGGCTCCATTCTTTTACTCGCGGCTTTCTCTAATTCTCTGCGGCTTCCTCTTAGACTTCGAAGGCTTCATTATTATATCTATGGCTTTCTCTAACCCTCCGCGCATCCTTCTAGACTTTGGCAGCTTTCTTCTTTTATCTGCGACATTGTTCTTCTATCTACGACTTTCTCTAATTTATCCAGAGGGCTCCTAACTCACCATTTGAACTGACAATGACCCTGAATAATCTTGTAAACACTTTGAATACACCATGTACTTGTTTGAGACAGGCACACACCACTAAACAATTGAAACACCTATTATCCTTCAATGTCATCATCATGTAAGAACCTAGAACTTTTCTAAGAGCTAGAACTACCAATCAACCTTCACATTTCTTTGTAAATTCTTTTTTGAACTACTTCCTGAAGCTTGTTACAGACTTGTTAACACCTGTTTCACACCTGAATGGCCTTGACAAGCCTGCATTCCACCTGCACAACACCTTTTGCCATCAATTCCACTTGACAGCAATGACAACACCAATGACAATGATAAATATCCAACATTTACATCCTTAGCTAATCCATGCTAGTGCAATTTATCAAATTTTACTCTAATATGATTTATAATATCTATGCTTGTTGTTTTATTGTAATATGATCTTATTTCATTAATACACAATTATTTAACATTCTTAATTAGATTAAACATTATTTTGTTGTTGTACCCACCGGGCCACCAATTCATTTCCCTTTCCACTTCCCTATGAATTTTCCACTAACCAAACCCAAGCTCTTAACCTACCCAAGGCATGCCAAATCACCACCCTTCAATGCACAAGTAGATTTCAATATTAACCACACACATGGAATATATTTTATCTTATAGAATAAGTTTATAAGGTATTTATAATGAAAAACATTCAATGTTTTGAAGGTTTTGATTTATCGAGTAAGTTGTTCCTCCAATCATTTTTGTAGGTATATAAGTACCTTCTTTTATATATTTTATCTGGATCAAATAAGTAATTAATGACTAGTTTTGAGGAGAATGTGTTTCCATATTGATTTCAGATGTTTCAGGGAAGATAGTGCAATATATGGTCCTTCAACTTGTATTTTCAATCTGAAGTATTCCTGTAGGAGACAATCTATTAGGCATACTCATGTCCTCTCTCTAACATGGCCCATATACATTTGATCAAGATTACTCTTTCATAAGTACTAAAGAGAAGACGGGAAATTCTCACTAGACATCTCTTTCACATATTGGGTTAATGATAACCTCTCCACCCCTCAATATGTCCTTCAGAGCATGCATTGAACTTGATTGCTTAACATATAACCTCGATCACTCAAATGTAATTAATGACATGCAAGTGACAATATTATCCTTCAAACCGAGTTGACTTGTCTGTTAGGAATATCTTAGTTAGCACTCACATTAGTGATTCTTATATTTGTATGGGTTAATAAGTTGTAATTAATAAGCAATTATATTATCTAGGATAATATAATTGTTATTTGGGTTGTTTACAACAACCTACGTATAGTTGGTGAGTGTTATAGCAACTCATCTATATTTGATGAGTAGTTGTAAGAGATTTGTTAGGAATCCTAGTTTATATGAGCTAACATAGCCTATATGTATGTATTGTGTCCCGAATTCGTATTGTGGAGTTTATTTGAAAAAAATAATAGAGAAAAGTTATTATTTGTTAATAGTGTCACAATGTGATTCTCTGCAATTTTCTACATCTGACATCAGAGCAGGCCAACCTTGGGCTTTGCATAGTTTTCACTTGCAAGATTATAATTGTTGTCAAAGTATTCCGTTCATATAATTTAGCTGTAGATTGGAGTTAGCTCGCATATTTGGAAATGTGTTTTAGGGAAAAGTTAGATCTGTATACATGATTTTATGCTAATTCCGTGAAAGAGTATTTTTATTCACTAGTTTGTATTCCTATTTAGCGTGCGTGAAAATTCATTTGATCTGTGCTCGTAGTCATCAGAGATCACACTCAGCTCACAATTGGATTCATTGAGACCAACTTATTTTTACCATCTATTCAAGCATTCAAAATCTCTCTTCAAAACTTTAGTCGACCAACATTTGGCCTCGAATATCCATTGCTGGTCTTTTTCAGTGGTATTCCTACACCACTGAGACTTCTTCCAACTCGTCAATTAATAAAAATTTGGTTGGAAGTTTGATATGCTTTGTAACATATTGCCTCGCACCAGACGTTGCATGTAACCTTCTCGGATCTATCCCTGCTGGTTATTAGGACTACATCTCTTTGAGACGTTAATGCATGGACATACAATCGTGCTATCAACTCCAAGCTGAATAGGTATTTCTTTCAATAATTATTACTAGTTTGTATGTGTTATCAAAAGTGGTCTAATTGAGAGTTTTCATATTTATTTAGCCACGTTATATGTTGCTAAATTAAATATATTTAGTCAAAGTCAATTTGTATTGCCAAATGCCATAAAATTCAATCGTTGATCCTCTGGGAAATTTGTCACACCAAAAATATCCATTAGTTTATTTTGGTTTTGTATTAGACAATCGTGGCATTCAGTGAGTCAATTTCATTATAAATGTTTTAGTTTCCTAACATTTAGTCCTTGTGTATCCTTCAATGTCATCATTGTCTCGTATTATGGTAAAATAAAGTATGTCTGTCAATAAAAGTCAGATGTGTTTTTTCAAAATTTTGAGTTCTGGACGTCTTCTCGGTTGTCTTTGAAAATGTTAAAAGCTAAGAAATTGTAACAGATTTGCATTCCTGGGTCATTTTGTGTGTTTCTCGCGTACTTCGCGTATTTTTTATGCCACATGTCCCAGTTTCGAACGGGCCGCTTTGTTGCATTTTCGCTCGAAATGCCTTAGCTACGTACTTCGCGTATTTTTGTCCCGCATGTCCCAGTTTCAAACGGGCCCCTTTGTTACGTTTTTGCGCGAATCGACCAAGTCGCGTACGTCGCACTTAGTCGTTCCAATTTCGCCCGAAACACCCGAACCGCGTACTTCGCACTTTCTTGTCCCAAATGTGCCAATTTCGAAAGTGCGCTTTGGTCCATTTTTCGGCCGAAATGCCCGAACCGCGTACTTTGCGGGTTTTCGTCCCCAATGTCCCAAAGAGCATTTGTGCGTCTTCTCCCGGTTTCGCCTGAATCGGCCGAGCCGCGTGTTTCGCTGTCCCCGAATATGTTGCTTCTCAAATTGGTAGATATGAATTCAATGCGCATCGATTCCCTTTCTCTGTCCAAAATGGCTATATAACGGGCAGAATGGACTTGGGCAGTGTTGTCCACTCAAAATTTGCCCGCACTTAAAAAGTGAATTTTCAAAATTTTGAGTTCTGAACGTCTTCTCGGTTGTCTTTGAAAATGTTAAAAGCCAAGAAATTGTAACAGATGTGCATTCCTGGGTCATTTTGTGTGTTTCTCACGTACTTCGCGTATTTTTGTCTCGCATGTCGCAGTTTCAAACAGGTCCCTTTGGTGCATTTTCGTTTGAAACGCCTTAGCCGCGTACTTCGTGCATTTCTGTTCCAAATGTCCCAAACACTTCCGGAGCTTTTGTCACGTTTTCGCGCGAATTGACCAAGTCGCGTACTTCGGAACTTCTTGTCCCAAATGTCCCAAGTCAAAAAAGTACAAGTCGTTTCAATTTCGCCCGAAACACCCGAACTGCGTACTTTGCACTTTCTTGTCCCAAATGTCCCAATTTCAAAAGTGTGCTCTGTTCCATTTTTCGGCCGAAATGCCCGAACCGCGTATTTCGCGGGTTTTTGTCCCAAATGTCCCAAAGAGCATTTGTGCGTTTTCTCCCGGTTTCGCTCGAATCGGCCGAGCCGCGTGTTTCGCGCATTCGCGTCTCACATGTCCCAAGAGAACCAAGTGCCATTCATACCCAGTTTTTCCCGCTGACCGTGAATATGTTGGTTCTGAAATTGGTAGATATGAATTTAATGCGCATTGATTTCCTTTCTCTCTCCAAAATGGTTATATAACGGGCAGAACCCCTTTTACATTTTCCACACTGCTTCTTTGGACGAACCCTTGTAATCTAATTGCCTGCGTAGATACCCGTTCCCTACTGCAATTCCTTCCCAAGTCTAGATTGCAATTCTCTCTCAACTACTATCAGTATGAAGATCAAATTCCAGGGACAGGAGCAAGTTTCACCACTAGAGTCTGCCGTTCTCAACATTGGAGACAGTGAAACTCGACATCTCGACTTCGGCGATTTTTGGGCGAGGGTGGCAGATACAAACCCTACTCCATTGGCACAAATGATTCACGACAGCGGTTTGGCCTTTGCTGGCGGTTTCCCGATCTCGGTACAGTGTGCTGATACCGTGCTTTCATGTGGAGCTCATTTCGACTCCGCCTCGAGCGAATTGACCAATATACACGGGGAACTCATTGCCAAACTAGATGCTGCCGCCATTAGCACTGCTCTGAGAATTGCAGAGATGGATAATGCCATAGTCGTTTCCCGGGATCAAGCACAGGTCCTGTTCAATCAGGACAGCAACAAATACAAAGCACGGATTGCAAAGTCTTGGCTGAAGAACCCTAAGAAAGGAGCTTATCGTCTGACCAAAACCCTCTTGCGGGCAGATTTGAATGAAGAGTTGTCTGATTTCATAATTCTGTTGGCTCGGGTTATGGGCTTGCCCTCCACCAACGAGTTCCATTTCTGGATGTGCCCGCTCATCAACATGGTGTGCGAGGGAACACAGAATATCATCTGGGCGGAGATCATTAGCATGAATTTGGCAGAGCAGCTGCTCAACGTGCAGCAAACAAAGAAGTTCTATATGACTTCGTTCCTGATGTACACTCTGGCAGCATCAAGGTAGTGGTTTGGTTTCTCTTACATAGATGAACACAGACGATCCGATATATGCATACTGCCCGCAGTTCACCCTGGAGACCAGCAATCGTAATTTCAGAAGGGTCAACGACGCTTTCACCATGTACGTGGTCACGCTGCTCGAAGGTGATACTGCCAGGAGATTCTCTGATGAAGCTATGACTCTGATATCGCACTACGGTGCTTACTTCATCCAGTTCAGAAAGTTCTCTTATATCAGGTTAGTGGGCTATGAGGGCAGCGCTCTGAGACTGCCCATGTTCTGCAATGATAAAATGGCCTTGATAGAGATATGCAGGCAACTAGACAAGTTGCACAGAACTTGCAGAGATAAGAGGATCACTGGTTTACACTTTCTCATTTCTTTGGGAAATTATACCTGCAAAACAGCCCTAGATGCACAGAATGTAGAAAGAGCCCTGGTTCCCATCACGGTTCACTTCTTCAAGCCAAGGACTTGCTTCGACTTGAAGAGGTTCATCAAAATAATCTATCATCACAGAGGCGATACAGAAGACTATTGGGCCGATTGTGCGGATGACTTCGAGGCTAGAAGGAGACATTATGGCAGGTTCTCTCTGCCATTGATCCAAGAACTCGGTCTGTATCGAGTTCCTGAAGGACTAAAGGATGACAACTCCGATCTATACTCGTATGAGTATGAAAATGTGGTTAAGCACACTCCTTTAGAGGAGGTGGATTGGAACAAGAAAGAGAGGGACGACCTGGCTGAGATCCTCGGTCCAGTTTTAGTCAGGACCAGGGTCTGGTTTGACAGGAAAGTTTGAGAGTTCAGGAGGCATTCAGGAGAATCCTCTTCTAAGGACGCTTCAACATCGAGAAAAGAAGCATCTATTCCAAGGTCGGAAACACCAGTAAAGACCCCTTCTGCCTCATCAACTCGGGGACCTGCAGAATCCACTCCTTCCTCATCCACCCAGGTATATAAGAAGAAACTCAAAGAAGCAAAGAAAGAACCTGTGGAAGAAGATCTCCAGGAAAAACAGGCAAATTTGCCTATAGGACTAGAGAACATTATTGTTCTCAGTGAAAGTGAAGAAAGTGAAATGCCAACCCTTGCAAATGCTCCTGAAGATCCAGCTAATAAAGATAAAGAAGTCCAGAGCACTGAAGTTCCAGGTGCTGCAGATCCTTCTACCACAATTACCTCCAGTACTCCACTCACATCTCAACTTGAGTCAACAGCTGCGCAGACCTTGAGTGCCATGAGCTCCCTGTTTCTTGGCCCCCTTGCTCCTCTGCTGATTCCTCTTCCTCATTTGCGTGGGTGCAACCTTTGTTCGACAAAAAGAAGAGGAGATTTTCTTCTCAAAGCTCAGGACCAAATTTTGATGCTGTGGCAGCTTTGTTAGGTACTACTCCTTGTGCCAAGAAAGCCAGAACTACCTCCAGAATAGTGTCTGATGCTCAAGGCCAGCAATTCCTGGAGATTGCCAAACCTACAACGGATAAATTAGAGCAGGACTTGCAGGTATGTGACTTGGAGCTCTCGAGAATCCCAATGGGAGAGTCTACCCCTGAAGGTGAAATCCACAACCTCCAGGAAACAGTCACAAGAGTCATTGGGAGGGTAGAAAAGGGCCAGCAAACTATTGAACAGTTGGAAGAACAGGCCCAAGTTCTCACAAGTTTCATCAAGTCCTTTTTGTCTAAGGACAAAGTTTTGGACCCTACCCCCTTGACTGCTCTCCCACCTCCTGTAATTCTAACCCAGGATGAAGTGCAGAGTATTAAAGATATGCACAAGTATTCTGTCTATGGCAGAGCTATTGAAGCCATGGTGGATGACATGCTTGTTGCTGGGTTAAACTTCATTGGCGAAGCTTTCAAACTCCACGAAAAGGTGAGCAATGTGCAAGTGAAGCTCTCCTCCACTATCAATACCATGGATAAAGAGCTCAAAATCTGGAGCAGTTGCATAACAGATCTTCACCTTATGGGACAGACAGACGAGAACATTTTGCTGGCGAATAAAGTTTTTGATGATGCAAAGGACAATCTATCAAAATCGTGGGTCTATAGCGTGGAGTGGAAGATCAGAGTCTTGGAGGAGGCTTTGGTAGAAATGAAGAACAACTGGCAGAAGGGCGAAGCCTTCAATACATTGGTTGTCTCGGCCTTCAAAGATATACACTGTCATCTTCGAGATGAAACTTCTGGTGCGCCCCGTTTCCTTACAAGAGATCAAAGCTCAGTTCAGAGCTTTTGTAAACGACAATTTATTCAAGGAAAGCTCCATCTCCAAAGAAAGAAATGAAGGAGATCTGCTCTCTTCAATCTGCCATTGAAGAAGCAAATAAAGATTATTATACTCATGTCGAGTTTGATAAAGAGATGGAGAAGTGTCTGGGATTTTGGACTCAGTTTGCGGCCAACACGTCAGTTCCCCGTGGCAGAGACATAGCCGAGGCGTTGAAGAGATTCAGACAACGGATTCTGAAGTTAGTGGGCCCCTCTCAGTGACCGGCTACCTGTCTTATTCCCCATTCTTTCCTCTGCTTGCCTTTTTTTTCCGTTTTTTTTGTAATAGGTTGAGGCACTGCGATTTGGCGGTCCTTAACTATTCTTTAGTTAAAAGAAAAGGTTACGAAGAGTAACTGCCTCTTAAGCTACATAATGGCCTTTCCACGCCATTTTGAAAAGAGGAAGAATTGGCATATTTTCTGAAAGTGTAAATAGATCACAAAGAAAGCAATACAGAAAGGCTTTCCGTTCTTTGTCTATCTGATTTCTGTTATCTCCGTGTTTCCTTTTAATTTTGTAAAGATCATTTATCTCTGGTTTATTAGTCTCACTGATTGCATATTTTCAAATACTGCAACCCACGGTGATCTTGTATAACCAAGGAGGAATTTTGTGTCTTCGATTAATAAAACCTTTGTGTCCTGACAGATGCTATTTACAAAACTTTGGGTCTTTAAATTTCATCTTATTCATGTAACGCAAATGATCTTGTTTTAAATTCACTACAACTTCGCATACATAAAGAATTATTCTGCTATCTATAATTGTGCATGTTGCTCTTCTGCTCATCCTCATATTCCCTTTCCTCAGTCCTTTTGTAACTGATGATCCTTGTAGGAAACACTTTCGTAATATCCAAGTTCAACCATAAAATCATGTCTTGTGTACATTTGTAAATAAGTTCGTTTCTGAACAAGGGAACCTCTCCCATTAAAGAGGAGGGACTTCTTGTCCTCTGACTGTTGCTCTTCTTAAAAGTCTTATTTGACGACCAACAGGCAGGGGGCCGAGTAGAAAGACAAGAAGACGTGAAATTTGAAAACATGTTGTTTGGGGTGATCAGCGAAATTTGCAAATGCGATTGCAAAGACTAGTAAAAATGCTGTGAAATGCAGTTGCAGAAAGACATGGTAATCTAGACCTCTTCCAACGTACTATTAGCATATGCATTGTAAGTTTTGTTGTGGCAGCAGCTGGCAGCATGGTTGCTCGTGTATGGAGTGTCATTTGTTAGATCCGCCTCAAATGTCGCTGTGGCCAATCTGACATACAAGTTTGCTTCCCTTTCCCTTGCCAGTGTTAAAGCCATTACCAAAGGTTCACCCAACTTGAGGTTACTGCATCTTTGACGCACGTATATGAAGGATGGACGTGGGTTTTTGTTGTTTCTCGAGGCGTTTGGGGTGGAAAAGGCGCGCTATTCCTTCTGCTAGCCGCGCACAGCCACCAGCTAAAGAGGTAGGCGTGTTACCTCCACCGCCTTTGGGCGGTGCGAGGTGTATTCTTGTCGGGAATGCATAGCGACTGCCCGTGCCAGTAGATAGCCAGACAGCAGTCATGTTGCAGTATAGTCGAAGCCCTTGTGAGCGTTCCCAACAAGCAGGATGTCCAGCGGTGTTGTTATCTGCTCTGTATCGAATGCATCCTCAATTCGGGACCCTCCTTCAAGATATTTTGATGTTGGTTGTTGAAGCAAGCTATAATGGATGAGGTTTCCTATGGTAAACTTGAATAAACCTTGTTTTTAGTTTCTGAGATTATCTCTAGCTGTGTCAAAACTGGTTCAAAGTATCTGCATGGTGCAGTATGTTATCTCCGTTTTGAGTTCTCGACAAAACGATCAGATAACCCCTACGAAATTTTTGAAGTTGCTACCCGAAGTCCACTTAGTCCTTTAAATCGGGTTTTCGGATTCCCGGCGCATCGAAACATGCCTAATCCAAAACATGTTTTATGCCTGATGCTTTCCGATACCCGAAGTGCGCTTAGTCCTTTGTATCGGGTTTCGCGGGGCTATGTAACATCTAAGCACCTCATGCTTTATGCCTCATGTTTTCCGAAACCGGAAACCCGAATTGCACTAAGCCCTCTCGTGTCGGGTTTTCGGACCTCTCAAACATGCTGACATGGCATTGATGCCGAGTGGTCGGTGAGTTGGCACGTGCCGAGCTGAAATGTATTAATTACCAATTTTCTTATAAATACGTGGATTTCCACGTCATTCTTACCATACGCATTTTTAATACGTGGATTTTTCGTTCATGCTCTTCCGATTTCGAAACCCGAAAGCTCGCCTTGCTCGATTGAATCACCTATTTTCGATCTTCCAGTTCTCTGTTTGAAGGTATTTTTCTCTTCCTTATTCATTCTTAGTTTTTACGGATCGATTGCGCGTGTATTCGTCCCAAATTCTTGCCGGGTTTTGAGGGTTTTCTTTTCTTCTCGTTTCTGGAAGTTGTTTTGGAAAGGGTTTTAGGTTTTTAGGGTCTTTCTCTTCAAAACCACTACTTGGCGCTATTTCCTTGAAGTTTTAATTAAATGCATGATGCATGAATGACAGAAAAAGGAGATTGCATATTTGGAATCCAACGAAAAAGCCTGTTTTTCTTCTCGGGTTTTGAAGATTGTTTTGCAGAGTCAAAGACCCGAAGTGTATTGAAAGTTTGAGGTGTCGGGGTTTCTTCCGTTCGCGTCATCAACAGCAAGTGTCAGGGTTTCTTCTGTTCCCGTCATCAACAGAAGGTGTCGGGGTTTCTCAAAGTTCCGATATCAAGAGCAGGTGTTGGGGTTTCTCCCGTTTCCGACATTGACAGTGAGTGCCGGGTTTCCCAGAGTTCCCGTTATCAACGCAAGTGTCGGGCTTTCCCAAAGTTCTGACATATCAAACTTGTCAGGTTTTCAGGATTTTCTGACATCCTCCTCAGCGTGTCGGACTCTTCTATTCTTCCGTGCATATTTAGTAGATCAGGATTTTCAGTGTGGACAACATCCCCTGAGTTTCAAACCTTTCTTCCTCCAACGTCCTTCATGTCGGACCCTGGTCCATCGCAGGAAAAGGCCGAGAAGTCTGGCAGAATGAAATACAAGTTCAAGAAGCCGGAATCTCCATCGTACATTGATTGCAACTATGATATCAGAGACACCGAACTTGGCAATATAGACATGGAAGACTTCTGGAATAGGGTGAGGAGTTCCTCCCAAACTCCGTGGATGACAGCTATAGCTAACAGTGGCTTGCCTCTCGCAGCAGGTTTTCCCATGTCCGCCCAATGTCTGGAATTCATTTTGGCTTGTGCATCTAGTTATGACTCGGCTTCTCGGTCTGTGAGGAGTCAGGGTGGCGAGGTAGTAATCAGACTGGATGGAGTTTACTTTGATGATCTCCTAAAACTGCCTAATTTTGAAGAATATGGGGAGTTGAACATCAAGTCGGCTCAGAAGGCCTGGGATACCAATCAGGAAGAGTGCATCAAGGATGTAAACAAGAAGTTCCTGATCAAGGCTAAACGCGGTAGTATCTAGATTTCCTAGGACTATCCCCAGAAGTGATTTCATTCAAGAAATCAATGATATCATCACCTTGCTGAGTCAGGTTTTTGGCTTGCCCGAATCAAATGTATTTCATGGATGGATGTATCAATTTATGGTTACTATCAAGAAAAAATAGCAAGGGATTGACTGGGGGACTCTCATCAGCAATGAGATTGATTCTCAAATGATAACGGTCTTGTCAACTGGGAAGTTTTATATGTTTTCATATGTGGCTTATGCAGCAGCCGGGATGAGGAACTATCCTGGGCTGGATACTAACGGAAGCAGAACGACGAACGCGGTTTATAAATATTTCCCTCAAATAACGAAAAAGGGGTCTAAAGAACATTTCAGAAGGGTAAATGATGCCTTCTTCTATGAGAATATCTGCCGGATGAACCCAGAGCTAAGGAAGACAAGAGTCTCAGATGAGGCTTGGGCTGAAGTGTCCAAATGGGGGTGTATCTTCTTGCAATTTAAGAAGTTTACATATCTTCGAACAGTCATGTACTCGGGGGAGCCTTTTCATCTACCCCGCTATCCAGGGGACAGGTTGATATTGATAGAATTGGTTAGACAGTTGTTGGATTTTCACAAATTCCAACAAAGCAAGCATAAGCGCAGCAGTATCCTTCCCAATTTCTATTGGGAGATATACTTGCTCGACAGTGGCAAAGGCCAAAAATGTTGAATGTGAACATCAGGAGAAACTTAAAGAAGCATATGAAGTCTCGAGATGGTTTTGACATCCGAGGAGTGCTTAGAGCCTATGGAGCCCAACATCTGCACAGGCCTGACATTGAGGATATATGGGTTGATCTGCGTAACGAAGTTGCGGTTCCCAGAAAAGATAATAGTAGGTTGACTATTAATGAGATTCAGACGCTGGAGCTTTCTGATTTTCCAGATGGCACAACTGACAATGAAAGTGTGTTGGATATGTCCTATGATGGGCTTAATGAGGATCGATACGTTTTCCCCCACCTATTGATTGGTCGGCCAGCGAAAAGCCTCTATTACAAATAGGTCGGCTCTAATTCTTGCTCGCACCAAAAAATGGCTCTCCTCTTGGGGAATGAATTTTAAAGATGATAAGTTTCCAAAGTTGGTTGCTTCAGAGGCGGGGCCCTCCAAAAAGAAAAAGGACAAAGAACCTTCTAGGGGGCCTATAAAAATAAGGATTCCCAAGAAGAGGAAAGAAAGACAAATCTCTTCAATTATTTCTCTAGCTGAAACGGTGGAAGTGCCAGTATCACCAACACCACCAGAAATAGGAGAAATTAATTTGGAAGGAGCAAGCCAGCTCCTGGCTTCATCATTTGTTGATTATCAAACTGAAGAGACTTTGTCTCTTGCATCCCAGGCTTTGGAATCTGAATCTGTGCCTCCCCCTCAACAACCACTCCAACCTCCTCATTCTCCATCCACTTCTTCAAGCATGGCCGGTATTTTCTCTGGACTCTCACCCCTCTCTGCTGGAACCCAAGTGATCACCAATACGCCCCAACCTGTGCCTCTCTTTATTGAATCTACTACCACATTAACAACTGTTCCCCCTCCAATAGTAGAATCTTCTCCTCTTGAGAGTAGAATACCAGTTACTACAACATGGGCAATTTCCTCCTATACGCCACAATGGATACTCGAGCAAACTCTGAGGAAGAGGAAAGTGATTGTACCCCTACCAGCCTTCGATTTCAGCTTAGTCAAGGCTTCTACTGGGAAATCAACCAAGAAACCGAAAACAGTTTCAAGGGTTCTGGTGGATGCTTCAGGAGATAAGTTTGCAGAGATTGCCACTCCCTGGGCTGACAAAACTAGAGAGGATGTAACAGCCTTTGATTATCAGATAACCAGGGTGGCTCTAGGGAAAGTGACAGCAGAAGGGGCGCAACAAGATGCACGGGATTCTATAGACGTGTTGTGCCAAAAGTTGAAGGAAACAAAGGACAACAGAGATGAGCTTAAGAGAAAAGTGGAGCAGTTGACAGAGGTTTTGATTAAACTCTCAAAGCCCCTTGAATCCATACCACCTTCTTCTGTTTCTGGCGGATTCGATTTCTCATCGGTGCCTACGATTGAGAAGATTGCTAAAAAAAGAAGGGTGGTTGATGAATGGATTCAAAGGGTGCTCCAACAGGGGAAGGAAGTGATTCAAGACGTGGTGAAAGTTCATCAGTCTTTAGGGGACATTCAGAAGGAGGGAGAGAAGATGGATGAAGAATTTACTCAAGAAATTGGACAGCTCGATTTGACTTGTGAAGCTCTTCAGGTGTTAAAGCAAATACCAGCACACCTCTTGGTGGAAGAAGGTATTGTCCCAGATAAAGATAAGCATTTCCAGCTGACCAAGGCCATCAGGTTCAGAGTAAAGATTCTCAATGAAGCCTGCAGCAAGTTGAGAGAATCAAGGGATAAATTGATTGATGGGAAAAATGATCTGGAAGAAGAGTTGCTGAAGATCTGTCCAAATGTGTCAGTTGGGAATTCAGGTATCTTATCAGCAGATGATCTCCTCAAACAAATCCAAGAGTCTGTCCAGCATGAATCAATACCCGGATTTGGTCTTGAAATCATTGATCGGTTTGTAAGGATTGAACATACTTTGGAGGCCTTAAGAAAGCTCAGCAAAAGATTGAAAAAGCTTCTCGGCACTGCCAGTGATATTCATGAGACCTGCGAAATTTGGAATGATCATTCCACTGCACCTGACGAGAACGAAATGCAAGGCATAATTCGGAAGTTCCAGGAATATCAGAACAAACAGTCTGAGCTGGAGGAAGAAAAAGACTAAGGAGCAAAGGATGATGATTCAGATTAAGTCTCAATGTTTCATGTCATTTCAATCTTGAAATTGACATGTCTTTTTCATTTCTATTTCGTCATATTTTTGAATCACTATTTTGACTTGATCTCCTGCGTGAGAATCATGCAAAACTGAACTCTAGTTAAAATGCTACTTTTTAGGATCTGCCGTATTTTATCTCTACTTTTTTTCTGTTATAAATAAGGGATGCTTTTGCATTCCAAAGGGTCGAGAATTTTTGGAATATTTAGGGGCTATTGGAAAGGAGAAAAAATTTGTGTTTTCTTTCAATCATTTCGAACAATAGGATTTGCTACTATTTGACAGACTTTGTGTTGTGGAATATATGTTACTTAAGACAGTGCTCTTATGTTCATGATCTTAAGCTATTTTGTGCAAAGAATCTTAGTGTTTCTAATTATCTCGGACATTATATTTATGATCTAAAGCTCATATGATTATTTCGTGCTTTGTGTTTACTAGAAAGAAAACACGTTTCTCGCATTGCCTTTCTATTGTGCTTCTTTCATTGTAACAGTTTCTAACCCAGTTCATTTACGAAAGCAATATCCTTGAATCGTGTGAATTTGGATTTCGGGATTTCATCCCAACCGGCAATGGTTAGATTAGTGTGAATACTGTATATATTATTTTCGCCGTGTTTTAGATTAGCAATAAACAGGCAGCCTCACCTGTCTTTGTGGCGGGTTTTTGGAACTCGGAAGCATCGCAACATCATGCTTTGTGTTCAATGTTCCCCGAAACCCGAAACCCAATTTGTTCCTTTGTGGCGGGTTTTTGGAACTTCGAAGCATTACAACAT